>JANFPS010000638.1:0-10939 GCA_024703675.1 Drosophila nebulosa | reverse complement strand
CAAACCCTTTTCATTTCAAAAAATTTCCCTAATTTTCTTTTTAAAAGTCAGTTTGTGTTTTTTTTTTTTTTTTTTTTTTTTTGCTTTGTTCATATTTTTTTTAGTAAAGATGGCAAAAAGAGTTTTTAAAATTTATCTCCTTGGAACCTTTTGTGTGGATTAATTTTTTAAGCAAACCAAAAGGCCCTTTTTGTATAACCCTTCAAAAATCCCAAACCGCCCGACCTACCGACCCCCCGCCGCCGCCCCCAAACCACACTCATCTTATTTAACCTTTGGGGGAAACCCCAATGTCAAGTAAAAACCCGTTTTAATCGATTGTGTTGGCAAAAACCCAAAAGAAAAACCGTCTCCTTTTTCCATAATTTTTCCCCCCCCCAATTTTGCCAAAGTAAGTATTTGGAAAACCCCAAATTAAAATTTTTGATATACCCTTTCGACTGGAGTGGGGGGTATATCCCTTTTTAAAGGAAGGGCCAAGTAAAAAGAAACGATTAAAAAATTGATTTCCTTTTAAATGTCGAAAAATTTTTTAAAAAAAGCTAAGTGTGTTGTCAAAGGGTTTCTCAAAGCCCCTAAATCGACGCACAAGCAACCCTAGCAGCGCTAATTTTTAACCCTTGGGACGAAATAAACCAAAAAAAAAAAACAAATTTGTCTTGGACAAAAAAAATTGACACTTTTTACTTACTTTTTTTTTTGTTTTAAAGATTCTTAGAGGACTGTGTTTAAAGAAAATTTTTTTTTTTTGGGAAATCCCCCCCCAAAAAACTATAAAACAGACAGTCAAAAAGCTTTTTTTGAAAATTTCAAGGATGTTTGTTATATTTTTTTTTTTTCTATTAAAGGGAAAAGTAAATTATCCCCAAAGGGACCAAACAATTAATTTTAAAAATTTTGTAAAATGGAGTCACTGCTTTTTCCCCACTGACCATGCGAGACTTCAATAGTTTTTTTTTAAGGGAATTTTTGGCGGGTAAATTTATTTTAAAAATTTGTTTTTAAGTATATATATAAAAAAAAACCCAAAGTTTTTATAAAATGATGCCCCCCATGTGATGTTCTTTTGGTTTTTTGGAGTTGCCCCAAAAGGCATTTTAAAACCCTTTGGGTTTTAGCCAAAAATTGGAAGTGGTCTCGCTTGGCTTTTTTTCCAGTTTCCCCTTTAAATTTAATTAAAAAAGGGGCTGAGCTTGGCAGAAGGGCGTAGCAGGAGCATTAGAGAAAGCTTTGCCCCCAGTGTGTGTGGGCGCAATTTAGCAGATAAAATATAGAGAGGGGGATAAATTTTATGAAGATTTCACTTAACTTACCCCCTTTTGCCTCATCGTTAAATGAAAAATCGCCCAGCATAGACCCCGAAAGCGATAAAAGTGGCTGAAGATGCGTGAATGTTGTTGCTTGTTGAGAAGTGGGTTTTTGTTATCGTTATCGTTTTCGTTTTGTGTTTCTGCTGTGCTACAGTTTTTGTTCGATGTCGTTGTCGTTATTGTTGGGACTCTCAAAAGTGGGGGTGGTGGTTTTGGTGGAAAGTTTCTCGTGGTTTCTTGGTTTCTGGGGCGGCTTTAAGTTTTATTTTGTTGCTGTTGTCGTTATTTGTAGGCCGTTTTCCGTTTCAGCAAGGCTTTAAAAACACTAAAGTCGCCCCATTAAAATTTAAAACTCATTGGCAGTTTTTCAACTGTTGGGGCCCTTGGGCTCCAGCCCTGCTTGTGTCCGCCGTCGTCGTTCCCCTTTCCCCTGACTTTGGGCCCCTCTAAAACGCTGCCAACTCGTGATCATGCTGGGCACTTGTCCCCGTCAGCAAATAACCGCCCTGCCCGATTGGGCCGTGGCGAACGTAGACGTGTCCCAGATGGCGAATGTCCTTCTAAAAGCCTAATGCGTCGTTTCTTGGTTTAAACGTTCTTTCCTGCCTATGTGTTCGTGTTTTCGCTTACGTTTTCGCTTATTCTTAGAGTTAACACTAATTATATAGTTATAGTGTTAAACTCTACGAATAAGCGAAAAAAACGTAAGCCGAAAACACGAACACATAGGCAGGAAGAACGTTTAAACCAAGGAAACGACGCATATTAGGCTTTTAGAAGACGGACATTCCGCCAATCTGTGGAACGTTACGTCGCCACGGCCCAATCGGGCCAGTGGCGGTTATTTGCTGACGGGGACAAGTGCCCAGATGATGACGGTTGGCAGCGGTAGAGTGGCAAAGTCAGTGGAAGGACGACGACGGCGGACACAGCAGGACGCAGGAGCCCAAGCCCAAGCAGTTGATATAACTGCCAATGAGTGTTTAATTAATGTGGACAGACTTTAGTGATTTCAGCATGTGCTGGAACGGAAACGGCTACGATAACGACAACGCAACATTAATCAACATTCAAGCCGCCACAGCAACCAAGAAAACACGAGAAAACAATTATCCACCCACACCACCACCACCACATTGAGAGTGCCAACCAATTAACGACAACGACATCGAACACAAACTGTAGCCCAAGCAGCAGCAAACACTAACGATAACGATAACGATAACAACAACACTTCTCAGACAAGCAACAACATGTCACGCATCATTCAGCCAAGTTTATCGCTTTCTGATCTACCTGCTGGCGATTTTTCATTTAACGTGATGGCCGACAAGGTAAGTTAAGTGCAATCTGTCATATATTTATCCCTCTCTCTATTATTTTATCTGCTAAACGTGCGCCCACACACAGCTGGGGCAAAGCTTTCTCTAATGCTCCCCTGCTACGTCTTCTGTCAAGCTCAGCCGTTTTTAATTGCAATTAGTGGAACCTGGAAATAAAAAAGGCCAAGCGAGGACCACTTCCAACTTTGGCTATAACCAAGTTTTAATGCCTTTGTGAGCAACTACTTAAACCAAAAGACAGCACATGGGGACATCATTTATAATACTGTGTTTCTTTTTTCTTATATATATTCACATTAAAACAAATTTTTAACGAAATTTATGCACAAAATTCTTAAAATAAAACTTATTGAAGTCTCGCAGTCAGTGGGAAAGTGCAGTGACTCCGTTTTACAAAATTTGAACATTAGTGTTTGGTCGTCTTGGTATAATTTACAAATTCCTTGGAATAGAAAATAAAAATATAACAACAGTCCTTGAAAATTGCTTTTCAAAAATAAAGCTTTTTGACTGTCTGTTGCATAGGTTTGGGTGCCGATTTCCCCAATTTGTAATCACATGTCTCTAAGATATCTTTAAAACAAGAAAAAAAGTAAGTAAATGTCGTCAATTTTGTGTTCCAAGACAAAGTTTGTTTATTTTTGTGGTTGATGCGTACGAAGCTTAAGATTAGCGCTGCTAGGCTTGCTTGTGCGTCGATCAGGTGCTTGTGAGAAAACTTAGACCAACACACTTAGCTTTTTCTAAAAAGTTTGCGACATTGAAATGGAGGTCAATCATTAATCGTTTCTTATTACGGTGCATTCCTTTAAATGGCATATACCCTCACTCCAGATCGAAAGGGTAGTATCAAAAATTT
Source organism: Drosophila nebulosa (assembly GCA_024703675.1). NCBI lineage: Eukaryota > Metazoa > Arthropoda > Insecta > Diptera > Drosophilidae > Drosophila > Drosophila nebulosa. The sequence goes on along the minus strand of JANFPS010000638.1, from coordinate 7,427 downwards.
TAATTGCGTTGCCAACTACTTACTTTGGCATTGCATAATTTATGGAAAACGGAGAGACGGTTTGCTTTGGTCTTGCCAACACGAATCTGATTAATCGATTTTCACTGACATTATGGTTTCCACAACGGTTAAGTAACGAGTGAGTGTGGTGGGGGACGGGCGAGCGGGGCGGTCGGGTAGGTCGGGTTCGGTCGGGATTGTTGAAGGGTTATACAAGAGGTCCTATTTGTTGCTTGAATAATTAATCCAGCACAAAAGGTCCAACGGAGATAAGGGTAAAAACTCCGTTAGCCAATCTTGACTAACAAAATATGAAAAGAAGCAAAAAAAAAGTAAAAAAAAAATAACACAAACTGACTGAAAATAGGAAAATGAGAAATTGAAAGTGAAATGAAGGTTTGACATATTGTACCATGTACATTGAAGCGACAAGGCAAATGGGTTGATTGTTTCAAAAGGATTTAAATTCTTTGTTTGTTTTTGCTTCTTTCTGTGGGTTAATTAAAAAGATGATAATATATACATACATACTATATATCACATAAGAGAAGGGCCAGACGAAAATTGAATGTTTTCTTAACCGGAATGAGAATGGCAATTAAAACGGGTAAATCTTGGCGGAAGGGACGCGACCATTAGTTCTGGGATTATCTGAGGAAAAGGTGGGTGGGCCCATTTTCATATCTAATGGTTTCCAACATGGGGTTTTAATGGTTCGGGTGCGGTGTTGCACTTAGTTTGCTAAGGGAGCCAGGAGCTAATGGGTCCAACATCACCCTCCCGTAACTAAAATGAATGCATGCGAACGATAAACGCACGTGAAGCCATTTCCGGAACCACTAAGAATTAATTTCTATTATCTAAAAGGCTTCGAAGGTCAAGGAGTTTGGCCAGGAATCGATGGGAACTTATTTTTCTAGTCACCAAAATCGCATCAAATAACTGTTCTCTCTCTTGATTTCAAATATAATTGCATAAACATAGAATTCATAAAAAACTACAAAATTACCATTTCTAATATGGTCAAAGAGAAATCCAAAATGGGGTAATTTAAATGGTTTCAATGGATATTTCCATATGATTGCAGAGCAATTGCCTCAATTTGGGTATAACGGAATGCGTGTGATTCAAATGATAGGTACCATATGGATGAAGTCAGGAACAAAACGTTGGCCGCGTTCACGCGATTTCGTAGATTAAATATATGCCCGGCTTAACGGGGCACTGAAGTGTGAGTTTACAATCATTTCATTGTAGAAACGTGTAAACAAACGATTTCATATGACGAGTACCCACATTCTACAACCATACGAGATTTCCATTTATAGAAGAAACTATTTTGGGTCGATCTATAGCTTCGATGCGTATATCGATAAAAAAAAGTTCCGTGTCAATTTGGTCAAATTAAGTGTCATAATTACTTTCATCATATTGTACTTTCTCCACATTATTCTCATCGATTGGGTTATCGATGGGATATAGACTTGTCCTCGATTCCGATGAGATAAACCTTCAAGAAATAAAAAAAATTGGATTTTTATTGCGCTGGGAATGGGAAAAGTTTATAGTTGCATACCGTATCTTTGGCAAAAATGATGATGAAGGCAGACTCAACCATAAAAATATGCGCAGAAAACTCATAACGGTCATTTCAAATTTAATGACTGAAATGACAGAAAATGGCTCTTTATTCTGTTTTGCTTTTTTTTTTTTTTCGTGCTTCGGACATTAAATAACCAATTTTATGAGATACTCTGTGTGCCTCTGATGATGATTATTATTCCAACCCATTAAAATCGCAAAAATGCCAAATTATGCGATTTTCGAAAAATGTCACGCAGTTTATTTCACGTCGAATGGAATTTAAAATGAAATGTTTTTAACAGACAATCCCACTTACGCTTTTTTAGCCACTCAAGTCGCGGGAAAATGAAAACAAATTTCCACTTACCTGCCTTTCCACCACACCGCCTCTCAATTTCCTATTCTACACTATTCTCTCTCTCTTCTCTCTCTCTCTGTCTGTATCTGTTTTGTCTATTTGATTTATTTGTTGTTTAGGTTTTGTTTTTGTGACATTGATGGCACTTTAGCGAAACAGAATTTGTGTTATATTCTGGGGGTTTCATGTGTCACTGACACTGATAGTTTTTTTTTTTAATACGAGATATTCGATATTTTGAAAAATACTTTCGAATTTTATTTTGAAGTGCATCAACTATCAGTTTGTCCCAATGGGAAATCAAAATAGTTTTGAAGAGTGCATGTCATTTGTCAAATTCAAGATCCTGAATTTGACGGAAGAGAAGAAATTTGCTTTAAGCTTCTTTAATATTTCAGGCAAATTGAAAACTAAGGAATCGAGAAAAAAAAATAATCGAATTTTCTACTATTCAAGTGGCAAAAAAACAGTTTTCCTCAAAAGTTGCCAAAAGAATTCCTCCATTATTTTTCCCATTTTCCCATGGTTTGAAAGGAGAGTGAGGAGAATTGGAGAGCTTTTTGAAACAATTTCATGGCCAAGTTGCAAATTTGCTGCAGCTTATTCAAAATGTATCGACACTTTGCTTTTGCATTCGGCTTTCAAATAATCATTAACTACTGCTGAGGGTGCTCAGTAAGTTAGCGCAAATGGAAGGGATGCTCCCTTTATAAAGCATTTGCTAAATGGACTTGTTTCTTCTAGGAACTGAGCTGGACAAAGGGTTCAAAATGGATTTTAATTTTTTTTGAAAGAAAAATTTCACTGAACTTATTAACCCACCCCGTTTGTCCATATGCATAAAAACCAATGATTGGATTGAATTTTTATTGCTACAATAACTCTAAACCCAAAACTATGCTTAATTAAAAAACAATAAGAGAGTTTAAAATAGATTTTGCTTAAGACTTAGTTGAACACTTTTCATATCTAGGATACTAAATAAGATGGCTAACAGAAGGCGGCATAAGGCGGCATAAGGGGCATATGCCTTTCCCTAAAAAGTGAGATTCGGCTACGCCCTTTGAAAGGGGGCGTTAAAAAAAAATTGATTAAAAATAACATTCAAAGGAATGTGACCTCGATTTTCCAGCAAATGGCTTTACTTAATTAGTGGAAAATGGACTTTTCTCCTATGGCTCTAAATGACACTAATTTTAGTTGGTTTCGTTGGGACACTTCGTTCCGCATGTGCTACTTTTGAAAATTACTTATTTAAAAGGACCATTAATTTGCACATATAAAATACGCAAAATATTCCACATGCGAAATAAAAATTCTCTGACTAAAGATCCAATGGAGTTTAGTTTGCATTCGATCATTATGTTTAATCGTTGTATTCCTTTGGTATTTTGCTGGGAAACGATCTAGATCTAAATGCTTCCTTGGGCAGCAGAGGAAAACGGAGGTGGGCCCAAGAGATTAATGTTTAATGGTAAGCGATCTCTCTCTCTCTTTTTCTATTTAGCCGCAAGATGTGTTCATTAAGGGTCGAATAAATCATATTGGAGTCCCCTGCAGACGAGGTGTCGCAAGGACTATGTGACATATTTTTCATAAAGGTGCCCGATCAGAGGTCACAGGAATCTATATACCATTCCGAGTGGCCCACATTGGCTCCAGCCTTCAATATTGACATTCAATGGTGCCGAGTGCTGAAGGACGCAGAGGATTTTTGTACTAAAATGGGAAAATCTCGATGGTTGTCAATTCCGCAATAATTCCTTGTGCTGCACAAGGTCTTTGGCACTGTCTACCGTCAAATTGGTGGTAAAATGGCAGTTTTCTCTGGCCCCATCAAGCCGCAGGGTATGTTTGAAAAAAACGAAGGATCTCCTATGCCATGTTGCCTGGTTTTCATCCGATGGGACGTTATCAGTTAACAAGCGAGTGAAACATGACTAAGCAACATAGGGTCCTCAATAATGGTCATGGAAAGCTATGGGGAAATATAATATTGTTCACAATAAATAGTAAGAGACAAATGAGATGTTGAAAAAGAAACGAGATGATAGACATTGGGACGAGCAGCGACCCCGGTACTTTACTATAGTGAGAAGGAGAAATAAGAAAAGAACGACGGAAATAATTTCCTTTGTGTGGAGAGTGTAAATTGGTTTAAGATCCTTTCTTGGTTTTCGCTATTCCCCAGTGGAGCCATTCAGAGACGCATAGGACGATGAACGCGGAAGCCATTACCGTGTGTTGCTAACAAAACTCATATTTCCCTTTTTGTTTGCCCCCCGGGTTTTTGCATTTAATGTGGCGTAAATGTTTTAAATTTTTCATAAAGCCCAGTTACTGTGACCTTCTCCAGTGCCACGCCCGCTTTAACTTTGCATGCCCCACCACGACGTGCGCATAGTGTGCCGTGTCTGATGCTTTTATATTTGCCAAGTAGAGGCACTACCTCCTAACTCTTTCCTCCCTCCCTCCCCTTCAAAAGTTCCCTTAGTTTTTAGGTGTGACACGGCAGGTCTCCTCCAACAAACTCTTTTTAAACCAAAAGTTATTATATTGCTTAAGGAATTGAAGGGAGGGGAAACGGTTTGAGGGGCATGGCAATGATTTTATCATTTGTTTACTTTATAGCAAAAAATAGTCACTTGTTGAAATTAGAACTCAAACAAAACCTTTTAAAAACCTTTTTTGAAAGAGTCAATCAATTTTAGCGATTTCTTCTTTATGAATATTCCATATATTGCTATGTAGTATATAGAGAATTTGTTCATTCATTGTGACTCGCAATTCTTTGAGGATTTTGTAGGCTTAAAGTCTTTTGGCCACTTCTTTTTTTTTTTTTCGTTTACATCTTTGATGACATTCTTTTCTTTTGTAGCCTTTACGTTTTGTTTTCCGTTTCGTGCCTGCCTACTTGGAAAAATATTTTAATATTTGCCCACGTTTTTTTGCAGGATAGGATCAAGAATTTTGAGGCCCTTAAATAACTTAGGGCACAAAATTTTATGTGGCCCGAACAGCATTTTAATTGGCCGTCCAATTGCTAAAGAAGATTTTAATGGCCCCACACGTAAGAAGGAACGCGTGAAAATTTAGCCAAATGTAGGAGGGAGGAGGGTTTTGGGGTGGAGAGTTGGCCAATTTGTTTTTTGACACTCGTTAACAGATTGAAGATTAGTACTGGAAAGGAGAAATCGTTCGCAGGAGTTGATCGGTGACAAAGGTTCGTTTGTCGAATGACAGTTCATTTTATATATTTGTGCATCCTTTTGTTAAAGGTCAAAGGTTGCTGCTGCTTGGTTGGGAACATAAAAATCCCTTCACTTAACTTGCATTTTTCCAAGGTCCCCGAATGCTGCTCATTAGAGACTTGGCGCAAAAAATTTTAGTGTTCGTTTCTTTCTGCGTTAAAGGCACTTGAAATGATTTGGGAAAAACCAAAAGGGGAAAAGTGAAAATCTTCAATTAGAGGACCACGCAAAAATTTAGTATCCCCTGTGGGGATTAAAGGGTTTCGTTTTTCGTCCTCATTACCACAGCCACACAGCAAAAAAAAAAAAATAATAAACTAAACAAGAAAAGAAGCCAATTATTACCAAAGGAGGCAAAGCCGATTCCTTAGGCCAAATGTTTGTGGTTATTTTGCACCATTAACACAATTTTCTGTAAACAAACAATTGGGGGGAGATCCAGTTGGTGGTGAATGGTGGCAGGGACGAGAGGTGAGGAGGATAAAAGCTTTGGCGCCTGTTTTTGATGGCTTTGGGAACCAAAATTACAAAAAAAAATAAAAAAAAAAACTTGCTTTAAACTCGACTTCAAAAAAAGGCATAGCTCGCTCTCTTTTGTGTGGGAATGGCTTGTCTTCTGGCATATTTCATTCAGCAACATTTTTCGGATTGTTGCTCTGACATGGCACTCACACAAAGAGAAGAAGAAGAAGAAAACAACGATGACAACAAACATAAATGTCAGTTAGGTTCGCTTCTGGCGAGGTCTCTGTCTCATTTCTTTCACATTGGACTTGGTACCTATAATTAAAATCGCAGCAGTAGCCATGTGTGTGTAGCAGATTCCCCCCAAATCCACAATCCCCGATCCGGAATTTTCCTCAGATTCCCCCTTTACCGTTGTCCCCACTTGACGGTAGGATTATAGCTGCTTCTGTGTGCTGTGATTCAGTACTGCACAACACAGTAGCGTTAGGGTCGTATGTCTATGCATATGCATGCATTAAGCACTATTTATAGGGTACCACCCTAATCCTCTAACCCCCTCCCCTATACATCACTGTGCGCATGTAAAACGATTTGCTGTCCTCCTTCTCCTTCATTTCCTCTCGTGCAAGGCGGTGGCATCAAGGTTGAAAGCCATAAACGCGTAAGCGATTGTTTTATTGTTTAATGCATGAAAATTTCCACATCACACACATTCTTTTTCAAAGAAAAGTGTCTCGGAAATGGTAATTTTTTGTTACTAAAATTTAACCATAATTTACATTTTTAATCGTATAGAAGATTTTTATCAAAAATTTCAATTATTTTTTTTGGTTCAACTGATTGGAAAATGTTCTAAAATAAGCTTTAAAAAAAGGATTCAATCAAAATTGGGTCAACGATAGAGAATTTCGTAAGATTTTTTTTCTGACAAAAAGGGAAAAAAAGGGGGATTTAAAGTCGCTGCAAGTATGTAACAGGCAGAAGGTAAGCGTTTTCGACCCTTTAAAGTATATTTTTAAAACTTGATCAGATCAAAAAAGCCCCCTCGATATAGCCCTGTCCGCTGTCCTGACCTAGATCTCGAAAACTATAAGAGCTAGAGTACCTAAGTTTGCCACGCCCCTTTCCCCCGGAAATACGGAAAAATTTGGAATGATTTTTTTTTCGCAAAAAATTAAAATCGTAATGAAATTTGGAACATCGATTTCCCAATAAAATGTAATGGTAACCAAATTTCTGAAAATCAAGAAAAATGCCAAGTTTAGGCATAACATTTTTTTTCAGGCAATGTCGGGGGCGGCAGCCGGATAGGGAGTGAAATGGGGGTAAACCCCATTGCTATGGAAAGAGGGGGGGGGAAAGAGGGAAGGGGCAGTTATCAAACAAACATAACCGAAAAGGTGAATAAAGGGGGGGCATTGGACAGGGTTTTTTCAAGTCGGTGAGGGGGACTTTCTTTCTTTTTTTCTTTGTTTTTCGATGCGTTTCAACTGATTTTCATTTCTCAATATGTTTTAACCAACGCCATTTTTTCTTTGCAGGTTTAAAATTTTTTATAACAAAAAAAAAAAATGATTTTTTATTGCAATGATGCATAACTTGGTTTAGAAACCGTTCAAATTAATTACCTGATTTTTTGGAAGAGGGGGGGGGGTCGGTCCCGAAACGTTACATTTTAACTTTCTTTTTTTGAAGTGAAATTTCTTTTTGAATTTTTGCCGAAACTAAAATGAGAACAAAAATTTGAAATTAAAGCTAACAATTTA
>JANFPS010000637.1:0-10991 GCA_024703675.1 Drosophila nebulosa | reverse complement strand
TCAATTTTTCAAAGCGGGGGCCCAATATTGGGACGAATTTTCAAAAAGCAAAAATTTAGTTAGTGGGCCGCAACCAGTTTAATTATTTTTTTCATTAAAACCTAAAAACTCTTTTTAAGCCCCTTTTCGGAAAAATCGTAAAATTTGGGAAAAATTAAAGTATTCTCAACTTTGCAAAGCTCCCCAATTTTTGGGACGTTTTAAAAAAAGCATGTTTCATTTAGTGGCGCACCCAGTAACTTACTTTGCCCTTAAAACCCAAAAACTCTTTTTGAACCCAATTGGGGAGAAATGGGTGAATTTGTTTTTTTGAGTTTTTCTCAACTTTTCAAAGCCCGCCAATTTTGGGGACTTTTAAAAAGAAATTATTTCAGTTTGGGTGGGCCCCCGGGGGGTTTAATTAAACTTTTGTCATTAAAACCTAAAAAACTCTTTTTAAAAACCCCAATTTTCGAAAAAATCGTGAATTTTGTAAAAATTGGTTTTCTAAACTTTGCAAAGCTCCCCAAATATTGGGCGATTTAAAAAACAATGTTTCGGGGATTTGCGCATCCAGTATATTTTACATTTGTCATTAAAACCTAAAACTTTTTTGGGAACCCATTTTTTCAAAAAATCGTGAATTTGGGGAAAAATTTCAGTATTCTAAACTTATCCAACTCGCCAATTTGGGACGATTTAAAAAGCAATTTTTTATTAGTAGCGGCACCCAGTTTCTTACTTTTTGTCATTAAAACCTAAAACTCTTTTTAAAACCCATTTTTTCGCAAAAACGTAAATTTGAAAATTTTTTGGGGTATTCTAAAACTTTTCTGTCTCAAATTTTGGGGCCCATTTTGGGGAAACGTTTTTAAAAAGGCAATGTCTCAGAAAGTACGCACCCAGTTTACTTCCCTTTGTCATTAAAACCTAGAAAACTCTTTTTAAACCCATTTTTAAAAAGAAAATCTTGAATTTTTTTAAAATTCAGTTTTCCTCACTTTTCAAGCCCCCAATATGGGGTTTTTTTAAAAAAAGCACTTTTTCCCGTTGGTAAAAAACCAAATTTAATTTACTTTTGGTCTTTCCCAACCCTAAAAAACCCATTTTGAACCCATTTTTCGAAAAAATTCGGGGGAATTTGTTAAAATTGAGTATTCTAAACCTTTTCAAAGCTCGCCAATATTGGGGCGATTAAAAAAAACCCATTTTTAAACAGTCCCGGGCCCCCGTTTACTTACTTTTTGTCATTAAAAACCAAAAAAAATCTTTTTAAACCCCAAAAGTTGTCAGAAATCGTGAATTTTTTATTTTGGGAGTATTCTAAACTTTTCAAACCCTTGCCAATTTTGGGACGATTTAAAAAAAACAATGTTTCATTTTAGTAGGGGACCCAAATTTTACTTCCCATTTGTCCTTTCCAAACCTAGAAAACTCATTTTAAACCCACTTTTCGAGAAAACGTAAATTTTGTTAAATTTTAGTTTTCTAAATTTGCAAGCTCCCCCAATAATTGGGACGATTTAAAAAAGAAATGTTTCATTTTAGTACGCACCCAGTTTTTTTAAATTTTTTCCATTAAAACCCTAGAAAACTCTTTTTTGAACCCATTTTTCAAAAAATCCTAAATTTTGGGTTTAAAATTGGTATTCTCAACTTTAAAAAGTTTCCCCAAATATAGGGACGTTTTAAAAAAAAATTTTTTTTCATTTATAGCGCATCCTTTTTACTAACTTTTTTTCTTTTAAAACCTAGAAAACTTTTTTAAACCCCACTTTTCGAGAAAATCTTTAATTTTAAAAATTTCATTATTCTAAACTTTTCCGTGCTGTAATTTTGGGGAAATATTGGGACGTTTTAAAAAAAGCAATGCTCATTATAGCTCACCCGGGTTTAATTTCCCTTTTGTCTTTCCCAACCCCTAAAAAATTTCTTTTTGAACCCACTTTTCGAAAATCGTAAATTTGGGTTAAAATTGAGTTTTCCCTAAATTTTCCCAGCTCCCCAAATATTGGGACGTTTTTAAAAAGCAATTTTTTAGTTAAAACCATCCAGTTTACTTACTTTGTCATTCAAAACTTAAAAAACTCATTTTGAACCCCCCTTTTGGGGGCCGAAATCGTAAATTTGAAAAAATTCAGTTTTTCTCCCCTTTTCTGGGGGCCTTTTAAACTTTTCCCAATATTGGACGATTTAAAAAGGCAATTTTTTCAGTTAGTAGCCCCATCCATTTTTACTTACTTTTGTCATTCAAACCAAAAAAACTCATTTTAAACCCCAATTTGGGCCCGAAAAAATCGTAAATTTGTTATTATTGAGTTTTCTCAATTTTTTAAAACTCCCCAAAATTTTTGGGGACTTTTTAAAAAAGCAATTTTTTCAGTTAGTAGCGCATCCAGTTTACTTATTTTTTGTCATTAAAACCCCTAGAAACTCTTTTAAACCCCCTTTTCAGAAAAATTCGTAAATTTGTTAAAATTCAGTATTTTTCAAACTTTTTAAATTTGCCAAAAAGGGGGGACGTTTTAAAAAAAGCAATTTTTTCGTGAGTAACGCATCCAGTTTACTTACTTTTGTCTTTCCCAAACCTGGGAAAACCTCTTTTTGGGAACCCATTTTTTCGAAAAAAACGTGATTTTTAAAATTGAGTTTTTCCTCTTTTTTCCCAAACTCGCCAAATTGGGACGTTTTAAAAAAGAAATGTTTTCGTTAGTACCCCCCATCCATTTTTATTTAAACATTTCTCATTCAAACCAAAGAAAACTCTTTTGGGAACCCCAAAACTTTTGGGAAAAAATCGTGAATTTTTTAAAAATTGAGTATTCTAAAACCCTTTCAAACCCTCGCCAAATTTTGGGACTTTTTAAAAAAAGCAATTTTCAGTTAGTAGCGCACCCGGGTTTCCCTTGCTTTTGTCTTTTCAAACTAGAAAACCCCAAATTAGGAACCCATTTTTTCGAAAAAAATCGTAAATTTTGAAAAAATTTTCCCGTATTCCCAACTTTTAAAAGCTCGCCAAATGGGGATGTTTTTAAAAAGAAATTTTTTCAGTTGGGAGCGCTTTCCAGTTTACTTAAAATTAGTCATTAAACCCTAGAAAACAAATTTTTGAACCCAGTTGTCGAGAAAATCGGGAAATTTTTTTAAAATTGAGTATTCTCAACTTTTCAAAGCTTCCCAAATATTGGGACGTTTAAAAAAGCAATTTTTCAGTTATTTAGCCCCACCCATTTTACTTGCTTTTTGCTTAAAACCTAAAAAAACTCATATTAAAACCCTTTTTCCGAAAAATCGTAAATTTTGGGGAAAAAAAAAAATTTTTTCCCAAAGAAAAATTCCAATTTTTAAAAGCAATAGGGGGATGTTTAAAAAAAGAATCTTTTCAGTTATAGCGCATCCAGTTTATTTAAAGTTTGTCATTAAAAACCTAGAAAACTTTTTTAAAACCCCACTTTTTTTTGGGCAAAAATCGTAAAATTTTAAAAAAACCCTATGTTCAACTTTTCTGTGCTCTAATTTTTGGGCCAAAATAGGGGGAAAGGACGATTTAAAAAGGAAATGCCCTCAGAAAAGGGGTAGCGCATTCCATTTTTTTTTACATTTGTCATTAAAACCTAAAAAACTCTTTTTGAACCCCACTTTTGGGAGAAAATCTTGAATTTTTCAAAATTGAATTATTCTAAACTTTGCAAAGCTCCCCAATTGGGGATTTTTTTAAAAAAGGAAATTTTTCATTTTATTTAGCGCATCCATTTTTACTTCCCGTTTGTCCTTCCCAAACCTAAAAAAACTCTTTTAAACCCCATTTTTTCGCAAAAATCGTGAATTTGAAAAAATTCGTATGTTAAACTTTTCTGGCTCTAACTTTCCCAATATTGGGACGATTTAAAAAGGCAATGTTTCGTTAGAGCGCATCCGGTTTTACTTGCTTTTTGTCTTTCCCAAACCCTAAAAAAACTCATTTTGGGAACCCACTTTTCGAAAAAATCGTAAATTTTTAAAATTCAGTTTTTCTCAATTTTTTTCAAAGCTCGCCAATATGGGGATGTTTTTAAAAAACAATTTTTTTCAGTTAGGTACCGCACCCATTTTTTACTTACTTGGGGTCATTCAAACCTAAAAACAAATTTTAAAACCCAGTTGTCGAAAAAAATCGTAAATTTTGAAAAAATTGAGTATTCTAAAACTTTTCAAAGCTCCCCAAATTTTTTGGACAAATTTAAAAAAAGAAATGTTTCGGGTTATTACCTTTCCATTTTTAACTTACATTTCCCCATTCAAACCCAAAGAAAACTCATTTTAAACCCGAAATTTTTTTCGAGAAAATCGTAAATTTTGTCAAAATTGGGGTATTCTAAACTTTGGGAAAAGCTCCCCCAATATTGGGGACTTTTTAAAAAAAAGCAATGTTTCAGTTGGGAACGCCCCAGTATACTTACTTTTTGTCATTCAAACCTAAAAACTTTTGGGGGAACCCATTTTTCCCCGAAAAAATCGGGGAATTTTAAAAATTCAGTATTCTCAACTTATCCAAGCCCCGCCAATTTATTGGGACGTTTTAAAAAAAGGCAATTTTTTAGTTAGAAACGCATCCAGTTTCTTAAATTTGTCATTCAAACCCTTAAAAAACCTCTTTTTTAAACCCCTTTTTCGCGAAAACGTAAAATTTAAAAAAATTTGGGTATTCCCCCAAATTTTTCTGTTCTCAAAATTTTGGGGCCCAATTTTTGGGGACAAATTTTAAAAAGGCGGTCTCGAAAAATAGCGCATCCATTTTAACTTACTTTGTCATTAAAAACCTAAAAACCATTTTAAACCCCATTTTTTGGGAGAAAATCGTGAATTTTTTTAAAATTCATTTAATTCTAAACTTTTAAAAGCTTCGCCAAAAATAGGGACTTTTTAAAAAAGCACTTTTTTTCGTTAGTAGCGAAACCCCATTTTATTTTTAACATTTGTTTTTTAAAAACCTAAAAAACCCCTTTTTAAAACCCCCATTTTTTTCGAAAAATCGTAAATTTGGGGTTAAAAATTGGGGTATTCTCAATTTTTTTAAAAAAAGCTCCCCAAATAGGGGGGACGTTTAAAAAAAAAACCCCCTGTTTAAAACAGTCCCGCCCCCAAAATTTTCCCTTTATTTTTGTCATTAAAACCCTAGAAAACTCTTTTTTGAACCCGGGTTTGTCGAGAAAATCGTAAATTTGTTATTTTTGAGTATTCCCCAACTTTTCAAAACATTCCCAAATTTTTTTTTGGGCCGTTTTAAAAAAAAAACAATTTTTTTCATTTGGGTACGCATCCAGTTTACTTACATTTTCATTCAAACCTAAAAAACCTTTCATTTTGACCCACTTTTCGAAAAATCGTGAATTTGTTAAAATTAAAGTTTTCCCTAAACTTTGCAAAGCTCCCCAAATATTGGGCGTTTTAAAAAAGCCTGTTTCGGGTTAGAAAACGCTCCAGTTTATTTAAACTTTTTGTCATTCAAACCTAAAAAAACCCTCATTTTAAACCCCCACTTTTTAAAGAAAATCGTGAATTTGTTAAAATTGATATTCTCACTTTGCAAAGCTCCCCAAAATATGGGAAAAGATTTAAAAAAGCAATGTTTCAGTTAGTACGCCCCCATTTTTCTAACATTTTTCTTTTAAAACCTAAAACTTTTTTTGAACCCAAAAATTTTCGAAAAAATCGTAAATTTTAAAAAAATTCAGTATTTTCTCAATTTTTTCCCTTTGCTGTAATTTTGGCCCAAATTTTGGGGACGTTTTAAAAAAAGAAATTTCTCATTTTAGAGCTCATCCGGTTAAACTTACTTTTTTTCTTTCCCAACCTAAAAAAAATTTCCCTTTGAACCCATTTTTTCGAGAAAACCCTTTAATTTTGGGGTTAAAAATTGAGTATTCTCAACTTATCCAACTCCCCCAAAAATTGGGGAAACGTTTTTAAAAAAGAAATTTTTTTTTTTAGTAGCGCTTTCCATTTTACTTACTTTTGGGTCATTCAAACTTGAAAACTCATTTTAAACCCACTTTTTTCCGCGAAAATCGTGAATTTGAAAAAAAATTCCCGAAAATTTCTCACATTTTCCCTTGGGCTCTAACTTTCCCAAATTTGGGACGTTTTAAAAAAAGGCAATGTTTCAGTTAGAGCGCATCCAGTTTTACTTACTTTTGTCTTCAAACCTAAAAAACCTCATTTTGGGAACCCAAATTGTCGAAAAAATCGTAAATTTTGTTATTTTTGGGGTATTCTCAACTTTTAAAAAGCTCCCCAATATTGGGACGTTTTAAAAAAGAAATGTTTCATTTATTTACGAAACCCATTTTTATTTTTACTTTTTGCCCTTTTAAAACCTAAAAAACCCCCTTTTTAAACCCACTTTTCGAGAAAATCGTTTTTTTTAAAAAATTCAGTTTTCCCTAAACCCTTTTTAAAGCTTCCCAAAGGGGAAACGTTTTAAAAAAACAATGTTTTCAAGTGAGTAACGCATCCATTTCCCTTACTTTTGTCTTCAAACCTAAAAAACCCCTCTTTTTAAACCCATTTTTTCCCGAAAAAATTTCGTGAATTTTTTTAAAAATTAGTTTTCCCTAAACTTTTCAAAGCTGGGCCAATTTTGGGGGACGATTTAAAAAATCAATGTTTTCAGTTAGAAAAAAAAAACCTTCATCCAGTTTTTTTACATTTCTCTTCAAACCTAAAAAACCCCCCATTTTGAACCCACTTTTCGGAAAATCGTGAATTTGTAAAAATTTTGAGTATTCTAAATTTTTAAAAGCTGGGCCAAATATTGGGACATTTAAAAAAGAAATTTGTTTCATTTTAGAAAGCGCACCCGGGTTTTCCCCCTTGATTTTCATTCAAACCTAAAAAAACTCATATTAAACCCCCATTTTTTCCCGAGAAAATCGTAAATTTGTAAAAATTCAGTATTTTAAATTTTTTTAAAACCCTCGCCAATTTTGGGGGGGGTTTTTAAAAAAGCAAATTTTCGGGTTATGGGCGCATCCATTTTACTTCCCAATTAGCCCCTTTCAAACCAAAAAACCCTAATTTTGAACCCAGTTGTCGAAAAACGTAATTTGTTAAAATTGGGGTTTTCTCAACTTTTAAAAGCTTGCCAATTTTGGGGAAACGTTTTAAAAAAAACCCAATTTTTTCGTTAGTGGGCGCATCCTTTTTTCCCTTGCTTTTTGTATTAAAACCTAAAAAAAATCTATTAAACCCCACTTTTCGAGAAAATCGTGAATTTTGGAAAAAAATTCAGTTTTTCTCAATTTTTTTCAAAGCAAATTTAGGGGGGAGGTTTTAAAAAAAAGAAAATCTTTCAGTTAGAAAAGCGCACCCATTTCCCTTCGTTTGTCATTCAAACCAGAAACTCTTTTAAACCCATTTTTTTTGGGCGAAAATCGTGAATTTGTAAAAATTCAGTATGTTCAATTTTTTTCTGTGCTCTAAACTTTCCCCAATATTGGGACGTTTTAAAAAAGGGCAATGTCTCGAAGTAGCGCATCCATTTTATTTACATTTGTCATTAAACCTAGAAAACTCATTTTAAACCCCCAATTTTTCAAAAAAAAAATCGTAAATTCCCGTTTAAATTTGAGTTTTCCCTAAACTTACCCCAAGCCCCCCAATTTTGGGGACGAATTTAAAAAAGCAATTTTTCAGTTAGTACGCTCCAGTTTATTTTATTTTTGGGCCCTTTTAAAACCTAAAACCCCTCATTTTGAAACCCCTTTTTTTGGGGGGGGGAAAAATCGGGGAATTTGTTAAAATTGAGTATTCCAATTTTACCCAAAAGCTCCCCAATATGGGGGACGATTTAAAAAACCAATGTTTCATTTTTAGTAGGCCGCTCCATTTTCTTACATTTGCCCATTCAAACTTCGAAAAATCTTTTTTAAACCCACTCTTTGAAAAAAAATCGGTGAATTTTTTTAAAATTGAGTATTCTCGACTTTTCAAAGCTCCCCAATATTGGGATTTTTTTTTTTAAAAAGAAATTTTTTTCAGTTAGAAAGGTCATCCCGAAAAATTACTTTTTTCTTTCCAAACCTAAAAACCCTTTTTGAACCCATTTTTTCGGGGGAAAAATCGTGAATTTGAAAAAAATTCAGTATGTTCAATTTTTTGGGGGGGGGTGCTCAAATTTGCCAAATTTTGGGACATTTAAAAAAGCAATTTTTTCAGTTATAGCGCATCCATTTACTTATTTTTTGTCATTAAAACCCAAAAAAAACCCTCTTTTAAACCCCCTTTTCGAGAAAATCGTAAATTTTTTAAAAATTGAGTTTTCCCTAAATTTATCCAAGCTCGCCATTTGGGGGACGATTTAAAAAGCAATTTTTCAGTTAGTAGGTCACCCCGTAAATTTAAAATTTGCCCAATTAAAAAACCTAAAAAACTCTTTTTTGAACCCATTTTGGGGGGGGAAAAATCGTAAATTTTTTAAAAAATTCGTTTTTTAAACCCTTTTTTCTTTTGCTCAAATTTTGGGCCAAATTTTTGGGACGTTTTAAAAAAGGGGCAATGCCCTCAGTAAGTACGCACCCCATTTTTATTTAAACATTTGTCTTAAACCTAAAAAAACCATTTTTGAACCCACTTTTCGAAAAAATTTCGTAAATTTCCCGTTTAATTGAGTATTCCCCCAACTTACCCAAAAGTTTCCCCAAATATTGGGACGTTTTAAAAAACAATGTTTCAGTTAGTCCGCAGCCCATTTTTCTTACTTTTGCCCATTAAAAAACCTAAAAAACTTCATTTTGAACCCCTTTTTTTCGAGAAAATCGTGAATTTTTTTAAAAATTGGGGGTATTCTCAAATTTTGCAAACTCGCCAATATAGGGACAAATTTAAAAAAGAAAATGTTTCATTTAGTAGCGCTTTCCTTTTCCCTTTACTTTGTCATTAAAATTTCAAAAAAATCTTTTTAAAAACCCACTCTTTGAAAAATCGTAAATTTTTGTTAAATTGAGTTTTTCTCAATTTTTTTAAAACCCGGGCCAATTTTGGGGGATGTTTTTAAAAAACAATGTTTCGTTAGTGGGCGCACCCCTTTTTAACTTACTTTTGTCTTAAAAAAACCTAGAAAACTCATTTTGAACCCACTTTTCGAGAAAATCGTGAATTTGTAAAAATTCAGTATTCTCAACTTTTCAAAAGCTCGCCAATAGGGGGACGATTTAAACAAGCAATGTTTCATTTAGTACCGCATCCATTTATTACATTTTTCATTCAAACCTAAAAAAATCATTTTAAACCCCACTTTTCGAAAAAATCGTGACTTCGAAAAATTCAGTATCTCAATTTTCAAAGCTCTCCAATATTGGGCGTTTTTAAAAAAGGAAAATTTTTAGTTAGTAGTGATCCATTTTACTTACTTTTGCATTCAAACCTAGAAAACTCTTTTGAACCCACTTTTCGCGAAAATCGTAAATTTTTTTTTAAAATTCAGTTTCTAAAAATTTTCCGGCCTAATTTGCCAATTTTGGGGACGATTTAAACAAGAATGTTTCAGTTAGTAGCGCATCTAGTTTTACTTACATTGTATTCAACCCTAGAAAAATCATTTTGAACCCTTTTTTCGAGAAAAAAACGGAATTTTTGTTAAAATTGAGTATTCTAAAATGTTAAAAGCTTGCCAATTTTTGGGACGATTAAAAAAGAAATGTTTCATTGTAGCGCATCCAGTTTTACTTATTTTGTCTTTTAAAAAAACCCTAGAAAATCATTTTAAACCCCCACTCTTCGAAAAAAATCGTGAATTTGAAAAAACTCAGTTTTTTAAATTTTTTCGAAGCTTGCCAATTTTGGGACAATTTAAAAAAGAAATTTTTTTAGTTAGTAGGGCATCCATTTTACTTAATTGTATTCAAACCTAAAAAAACTTTTGAACCCACTTTTCGCGAAAATCGGAATTTTAAAAAAATTCAGTATTCTCAATTTTTTTGGCTCAAACTTTTGGCCAATTTTGGGGGACGATTTAAACAAGCAATGTTTCATTTAGAGCGCATCATTTTATTTACATTGTCATTCAAGCCTAGAAAACTCATTTTAACCCCATTTTTCGGGGAAAATGGAATTTTTTTAAAAGGGAATTTCAACGTTCAAAGTTCCCAATATTGGGACGATTAAAAAAGCAATGTTTCAGTTTAGCGCACCATTTTTATTATTTTTGTCATCAAACCTAGAAAACTCATTTAAACCCCACTCTTCGAAAAAAATCGTAAATTTTGTAAAAAATTCAGTATTCTCAACTTTTAAAAGCCGCCAATATGGGGTGATTTAAAAAAGGGCAATCTTTTCATTTAGTAGGCATCATTTTACTTACATTGCTTTAAAACCTAAAAAAAAACTCATTTTGAACCCATTTTCGGGGGAAATCGTAAATTTGTTTAAAATTGAGTTTCTCAATTTTCAAAGCTTGCCAATTTTGGGGACGATTTAAAAAAGAATGTTTCATTTTAGTAGCGCATCCTTTTATTATTTTTTCATTCAAACCTAAAAAATCATTTAAACCCCCCACTTTTCGAGAAAATCGTGAATTTGTAAAAACAGAAATTTTTCGAAGCGCCAATTTTTGGGAAATTTTTAAAAAAGCAATTTTTTTAGTAGTAGGGACCCTTTTTATTACATTTGTCATTAAAAAAAAACCTAGAAAAAACTCTTTTTGAACCCACTTTTCGGGGAAAATCGTGAATTTTAAAAAATTCAGTATTTAAACTTTTTTTTGTGCCAAACTTGCCAATTTTGGGCATTTAAACAAGCAAGTTTCAGTTAGTAGCGCATCCAAATTTCTAAATTTGCATTCAAGCTAAAAAAAAAACTCTTTTTGAACCCCACTTTTCGGGAAAATTTGAATTTGTTAAAATTTGAGTTTTCTCAACTTTTAAAAGTTTCCCAAATTTTGGGAGGGATTTAAAAAAGCAATGTTTCTTTAGTCCCGCACCCCCATTACTACATTTCTCATTCAAACCTAGAAAACTCTTTTTAAAAAACCCACT
>JANFPS010000636.1:0-10992 GCA_024703675.1 Drosophila nebulosa | reverse complement strand
TTTTTTACCAAAATTCACGATTTTCGCAAAAATTTGGGTTAAAAGAGTTTTTGGTTTTTGAATGACAAATGTAAGTAAACTGGATGCGCTACTAACTGAAACATTGCTTTTTAAAATCGTCCCAATATTGGCGAGCTTTGAAAAGTTGAGAATTACTCCAATATTAACAAATTCACGATTTTCTCAAAAAAGTGGGTTCAAAATGATTTTTCTAGGTTTAATGACAAAAGTAAGTAAACGAATGTGCTACTAAACTGAAACAGTGCTTTTTTAAATCGTCCCAATATTGGCGAGCTTTGAAAAGTTGGAAAAATCAATTTCAACCAAATTCACGATTTTCTCGACAACTGGGTTCAAAATGATTTTTTCTAGGCTTGAATAACAAATGTAAGTAAACTGGATGCGTACTAAACTAAAACATTGCTTTTTTAAATCGTCCCAATTTGGCAAAGTTAGAGCACGGAAAAGTTGAGAATACTGAATTTTAACAAATTTCACGATTTTCGGGGAAAAAGTGGGTTCATAAGAGTTTTTTTAGGTTTGAATGACAAATGTAAGTAAACTGGATGCCCTACTAACTTAAAAATTGCTTTTTAAATCGTCCCAATATTGGCGAGCTTGGATAAATTGAGAATACTCAATTTTAACAAATTCACGATTTTCGCGAAAAGTTGGTTAAAAATGACTTTTCTAGGTTTGAATGAAAAAAGTAATTTTAACCGGAGGGCGCTACTAACTGAAACATTGTTTTTTTTAAATTTTTCCCAATATTGGCAAGTTAGAGCACGGAAAAGTTGAGAATACTGATTTTCAAAAATTCACGATTTTCGCGAAAAGTGGGTTCAAAAGAGTTTTCTAGGTTTGAATGACAAATGTAAGTAAACTGGATGCGCTACTAACTGAAACATTGGTTTTTTAAATCGTCCCAATATTGGCGAGCTTTGAAAAGTTGAGAATACTCAATAATAACAAGTTAACGATTTTCTCGAAAAGTGGGTTCAAAATGAATTTTTTTAGGTTTGAATGACAAAAGTAAGTTTACGGGATGAGCTTCTAACTGAGACATTGCTTTTTTAAATCGTCCCAATATTGGCAAAGTTAGAGCACAGAAAAGTTGGGAATACTGAATTTTTACAAATTCACGATTTTCGCGAAAAGTGGGTTCAAAAGAGTTTTCTAGGTTGAATGACAATGTAAAAAAAACTGGATGCGCTACTAACTAAAAAATTGGTTTTTTAAATCGTCCCAATATTGGCGAGCTTGGATAAGTTGAGAATACTCAATTTTAACAAATTTTCGCGAAAAGTGGGTTAAAAATGAATTTTCTAGGTTTGAATGACAAAAGTAAGTTAACCGGATGCGCTACTAACTGAGACATTGTTTTTTTAAATTGTCCCAATATTGGCAAAGTTAGAGCACGGAAAAGTTGAGAATACTGAATTTTTAAAAATTGACGATTTTCTCGAAAAGTGGGTTCAAAATGATTTTTCTAGGTTTGAATGACAAATGTAGGTAAACTGGATGCGCTACTAACTGAAACATTGCTTTTTAAATCGTCCCAATATTGGCGAGCTTTGAAAAGTTGAGAATACTCAATTTTGACAAATTCACGATTTTTTCGAAAAGGGGGTTAAAAAATGATTTTCGGGTTTTGAATGAAAATGGAAGAAAAACTGGGGGTACTAACTGAAATTTTGTTTTTTGAAATCGTTTCCCAATTTTGGCGAGCTTTGAAAATTTGAGAATTTCTCAAAAAAAAATAACAAAAATTCCGATTTTCTCGAAAACCCTGGGTTAAAAATGATTTTCTAGTTTAAATGAAAAAAAGTTAAACGGATGCCTACTAACGAAACATTGTTTTTAAATCACCCCAAAATTGGCGAGCTTTGAAAAGTTGAGAAATACCAATTTTTTTTAAAGTTAACGATTTTTTTTTTTCCCCGAAAAGGGGGTTTAAAAATTTATTTTTCGGGGTTTTGAAAAAAAAATGTAAGAAAACTGGTGCGTATAACTAAAAACATTGTTTTTTTAAAATCGTCCCAAATTTTGGCGATTTTGCAAATTTGGAATACTAAATTTTAAAAAAATTTTCAAAAAAATTTTCTAAAAAGGGGGTTTAAAAAAATGAATTTTTTTTGGGTTTGGGAAAATGAAAAAAGGGTAATTTAAAAACCGGAGGGAGCTACAAACGAGCCCATTGTTTTTTTTAAATGGCCCAATTTTTGGAAAAGTTACACCCGGGAAAATTTAAAGTTTAAAATTTTTTTAACAAATTTACGTTTTTTTCTCAAAAGGTGGGGTTTTTCCCCCAAAGGGATTTTTTCCTAGGTTTGAATAAAAAAGTAAAAAACCCGGGTTTTTGCCCTTCCCCCCAAAAAATTTTTTTTTTTTTAATTCCCCCCAATTTTGGCGACCCAAAAATTTGAGAAAAACTCCCAAACAAATTACCACGATTTTGAAAACCCGGGGTTTTAAAATGAGTTTTTTTGGGTTTGGGAATGCCCAAAGAAAAAAAGGGAAATGCCTATTTTTAAAAAAACATTCCCCTTTTAAAAAAAACCCCCCAAATTTATTGGGATTTTGGGGAAAATTTTTTGGGGAAATAACCCCAATTTTTTTACAAGTTAACGATTTTTCCCCCCCCAAAAAGGGAAAAATTTTTTTTGGGGTTTTTTTGGAAATGACAAAGTAAGTAAAATGGAGGCCCCTCTAATTTTAAAAACATTGCTTTTTTAAAATTTCGTCCCTATTTTTGGCCCGAGTTTGAAATTTTGGGGAAAAACTAAATTTTTAAACAAATTCACAAATTTTTCTCAAAAAAGGGGTTCAAAATAAATTTTTCTTTTTTTGGAAAATGACAAAATTTAAAAACCCGGGTTGAGCTACTAACGAAAAAATTGTTTTTTTTTAAAAATCGTCCCAATATTGGCAAAGTTACACACGGGAAAATTTTTAAGATAGTTTTTATTTTAAAAAAATTAAAGTTTTTCCCTCGAAAAGTGGGTTCAAAAAGGGGGTTTTTTCAAAGGTTTGAATGAAAAATGAAAAGTCAAACTGGTGCGCTTACTAACAAAAAATTTCCCTTTTTTTAAAATTGCCCAATTTTGGGCGAGCTTTGAAAATTTGGGAGAACCTAAATTTTTTACAAGTTAACGATTTTTTGGGAAAAGGGGTTAAAAAATTTTTTTTCGGGATTTAAATGACAAATGTAATTAAACTGGATGCCTACTAACTGAAACATTTTTTTTTTTAAATCGTCCCAATTTTGCCGACCTTTAAAAATTTTGAGAAATACTAAATTTTTTAAAAAATTCCCCCGTTTTTCCCTCGAAAAACGGGGTTAAAAAATGGGGTTTTTCAGGGTTGAATGACAAATGAGGTAAACTGGAATGCGCTATTAACTAAAAAATTGCTTTTTTTAAATCGTCCCAATTTTGGAAAAAGTTAAAAGCACGGAAAAGTTGGAATACTAAATTTTTTTAAAAAATTAAATTTAATTTTCGCGAAAAGGGGGTTTAAAAAAGGGTTTTTCAAAGGGTTTAAATGACAAAGGTAAGTAAACTGAATTTTCCTTATTTAACGAAACAGTTTTTTTTAAAAAATCGTCCCAAGATTGTCGAGCTTTGAAAAGTTGAGAATACTCAATAATAACAAATTCACGATTTTCTCGACAACTGGGTTCAGAATGAGTTTTGTAGGTATGAATGACAAAAGTAAAAGTAAAATGATGGCTACTAACATGAAAACATTGCTTTTTAAATAATCCCAATATTGGGAGCTTTGAAAAGTGATGAATACGCAATTTTTACAGTAAACGATTTCTCGAAACGTGGGTTAAAAGTGATTTTCGAGGTTTGAATGACAAATGTAAGTAAAACTGGATGCGCTAATAACTGAAAAAACAGCTTTTTTAAAATCATCCCAATATTGCCGAGCTTTGAAAAGTTGAGAATACTCAATTTTAATAAATTCACGATTTTCTCGACAACTGGGTTCAAAATGAGTTTTCTAGGCTTGAATGACAAATGTAAGTAAACTGGATGCGCTACTAACTGAACCCATTGCTTGATTTAAATTGTACCAATAATTGGCGCAAAGTTACAGCACGGAAAAGTTGGAATACGAATTCTTACAAATTCACGATTTTCTCGAAAAGTGGGTTCAAAGAGTTTTCTAGGGTTGAATGACAAAATGTAGGTAACTGGATGCGCTACTAACTGAAACATTGCTTTTTTAAATCGTCCCAATATTGGCGAGCTTTGAAAAGTTGAGAATACTCAATAATAACAAATTCACGATTTTCTCGAAAAGTGGGTTCAAAATGAGTTTTCTAGGTTTGAATGACAAAAGTAAGTTAAACCCGGGATGCCCCCCCCCCCCCCCCCCCCCGCTACTAACTGAAACATTGCTTTTTAAAATCATACCCAATATTGGCGAGCTTTGAAAAGTTGAGAATACTCAAATTTTTACAAGTTAACGATTTTCTCGAAAGTGGGTTTAAAAATGATTTTCGAGGTTGAATGACAAATGTAAGTAAACTGGATGCGCTACTAAATGAAACATTGCTTTTTTAAATCGTACCAAATATTGCCGAGCTTTGAAAAGTTGAGAATACTACAATTTTAACAAATTCCACGATTTCTCGACAACTGGGTTCAAAATGAGTTTTCTAGGCTTGAAAGACAAAAGTAAGTAAACTGTATGCGCTACTAACTGGAAAA
Source organism: Drosophila nebulosa (assembly GCA_024703675.1). NCBI lineage: Eukaryota > Metazoa > Arthropoda > Insecta > Diptera > Drosophilidae > Drosophila > Drosophila nebulosa. The sequence goes on along the minus strand of JANFPS010000636.1, from coordinate 6,271 downwards.
ATTGCTTCTTTTAAATATGTCCCAATATTGGCAAAGTTCAGAGCACGGAAAAGTGAGAATTACTGAATTTTTACAAAATCACGATTTTCGCGAAACGTGGGTTCAAAAGAGTTTTCTAGGTTTGAATGACAAATGTAAGTAAACTGGTGCCGCTACTAACTAAAAAATTGCTTTTTAAATCGTCCCAATATTGGCGAGCTTGGATAAGTTGAGAATACTCAATTTTAACAAATTCACGATTTTCTCGAAAAGTGGGTTAAAAATGAATTTTCTAGGTTTGAATGACAAAAGTAAGTTAGCCGGATGAGCTACTAACTGAGACATTGCTTTTTTAAAATCGTCCCAATAAACTTGGCAAAGTAGTGCCACGGAAAAAGTTAGATACTGAATTTTTACAAATTCACGATTTTCGCGAAAAAGTGGGTTCAGAAATGAGTTTTCTAGGTTTCAATGACAAATGTGGGGAAAGAATGTGCTACTAACTGAAACAGTGCCTTTTTTAAATCGTCCCAATTATGGCGAGCTTTGAAAAGTTGAGAATACTCAATTTTAACAAATTCACGATTTTCGTGAAAAGTGGGTTAAAAATGAATTTTCTAGGTTTCAATGACAAAAGTAAGTTAACCGGATGAGCTACTGAGACATTGCTTTTTTAAATCGTCCCAATATTGGCAAAGTTAGGGCACGGAAAAAGTTTGAGAATACTGAATATTTACAAAATTCACGATTTCGCGAAAAAGTGTGTGTCAAAATGAGTTTTCTAGGTTTGAATGACAAATGTAGGTAAATGGATGCGTTCGAACTGAAAACATTGCTTTTAAATCGTCCCAATATTGGCGAGCTTGGAAAGTTGAGAATATCAATTTTGACAAATTCACGATTTTCTCGAAAGTGGGTTCAAAATGGTTTTCTAGGTTGAATGACAATTGGATGTAAACTGGTGCGCGACTAACTGAAAAATATTGCTTTTGAAATCGTCCCAATATTGGCGAGCTTTGAAAAGTTGAGCGAATACTCAATAATAAACAAATTCACGATTTTCTCCGACAAACTGGGTTCAGAATGAGTTTTGAGGGTTTGAATGACAAAAGTAAGTAAACTGGATGCGCTACTAACTGAAACTGCTTGAAATCATCCCAATATGGGGCGAGCTTTTGAAAGTTGAGGAATACTCAATTTTTACAAGTTAACGATTTTCTCGAAAAAGTGGTTAAAAATGATTTTTCGAGGTTTGAATGACAATGTAGTAAATGGATGCGCTACTAACTGAACATTGCTTTTTTAAATCGTCCCAATATTGCGAGCCTTTGAAAAAGTTGAGAATACTCAATTTTAAACAAATTCACGATTTCTCGACAACTGGGTTCAAATGAGTTTTCTAGGCTTGAAAGGACAAATGTAAGTGAAAATGGATGCGCTTACTAACTGAAACATTGTTGTTTAAATGTCCCAATATTGGCAAGTTCAGCACGGAAAAAGTTTGAGAATACTGAATTCTTACAATTCACGATTTTCTCGAAAAGTGGGTTAAAAAGAGTTTTCTAGGTTGAATGACAAAAAATTGTAGGTAAACGGGATGCGCTACACCTGAAACATTGCCTTTTTTAAATTGTCCCATATGGCGAGCTTGAAAAGTTGAGAATACTCAATAATAACAAATTCACGATTTTATCGAAAAGTGGGTTCAAAATGAGTTTTCTAGGTTTGAATGACAAAAGTAAGTAAACTGGATTGCCGCTACTAACTGAAAACATTGCTTTTTAAATCATCCCAATATTTGGCAGAGCTTTGAAAAGTTGAGGAATACTCAATTTTTACAAGTAACGATTTTTCGAAAAGGGGTTAAAACTGATTTTACGATGGTTTGAATGACAAATGTAAGTAAACTGGATGCGCTACTAACTGAAACATTGCTTTTTTAAATCGTCCCAATATTGCCGAGCTTTGAAAAGTTGAGAATACTCAATTTTAACAAATTCACGATTTTCTCGACAACTGGGTTCAAAATGAGTTTTCTAGGCCTTGAAAGACAAAGTAAGTAAAAACTGGATGCGCTACTAACTGAAAAATTGCTTTCTTAAATTGTCCAATATTGGCAAAGTTAGAGCACAGGAAAAGTGAGAATACTGAATTTTTACAAATCACGATTTTCGGAAAGTGGTTTCAAAAGAGTTTTCTAGGTTTGAATGGACAAAGAAGTAAATGGATGCGCTACTAACTGAAACATTGGTTTTTAATCGTCCAATATGGCGAGCTTTGAAAAGTTGAGATACTAAGAATAAACAAATTCACGATTTCTCGAAAAGTGGGTCGAAATGATTTTTCTAGGTTTGAATGACAAATGTTAGTAAACTGGAATGTGCTACTAACTGAAACGTCGCTTTTTTAAATTCGTCCCAATATTGGCGAGACCTTTGAAAAGTGAGAATACTCAATTTTGGACCAATTCACGATTTTCTCGAAACAGTGGGTTCAAAAGAGTTTCTAGGTTTGAATGACAAAGTAAGAAAACTGGTGCGCTACTAACTGAAACATTGGTTTTTTAAATCGTCCCAATATTGGCGAGCTTTGAAAAGTTGAGAATACTCAATAATAACAAATTCACGATTTTCTCGAAAAGTGGGTTCACAATGAGTTTTCTAGGTTTGAATGACAAATGTAAGTAAACTGGATGCGCTACTTACTAAAACATTGCTTTTTAAATCCATCCCAATATGGCGAGTTGAACAGTTTGAGATACTCAACTTCAACAAATTCACGATTTCTCGACAACTGGGTTCAAAAATGAGTTTTCTAGGCTTAAATGAAAATGTAAGTAAACTGGATGGCGCTATAACTGAAAATTGCTTTTAAGTCGTCCCAATATTGCCAAAGTTAGAGCACGGAAAAGTTGAGATACTGAATTTTTACAAATTCACGATTTTCGCGAAAAGGTGGGTTCAAAAAAAGAGTTTTGTTAGGTTTGAATGACAAATGTAAGTAAACTGGATGCCATACTAACTAAAAATTGCTTTTTTAAATGTCCACAATATTGGCGAGCTTGGATAATTGACAAATACTCAATTTTTACAAGTAACGATTTTCTCGAAAAGTGGGTTCAAAATGATTTTCGAAGTTTGAAGACAAATGTAAGTAAAACTTGATGCGCTACTACTGAAAAATTGCTTTCTAAATCGTCCCCATATGGGAAGCTTTAAAAGTTAGAATACTCAATTTTAACAAATTCACGATTTCTCGACAAATGGGTTCCAAATTGAGTTTTCTAGGTTTGAATGACAAAAGTAAAGTGGATAAGCTTCTAACTAAGACATTGCTTTTTTAAATCGTCCCAATATTGGCCAAGTTAGAGCACAGAAAAGTTGAGAATACTGGAATTTTTTACAAATTCACGATTTTCGCGAAAAGTGGGTTCAAAGAGTTTTTAGGTTTGAATGACAAATTGTAGTAAAACTGCATGCGTACTAACTAAAAAAATTGTTTTTTTAAATCGTCCCAATATTGGCGAATTGGATAAGTGAGAATACTCAATTTAACAAATTCACGATTTTCGCGAAAAGTGGGTTAAAAGAATTTTATAGGTTGGAATGACAAAAGGTAAGTTAAACCGGATGAGCTACTAACTAGACATGTTTTTTTAAATCTCCCAATATGGCAAAGTAAGAGCACGGAAAAGTTGAGAATACTGAATTATTACAAATTTACGATTTTCTCGAAAAGGGGTTCAAAAATGAGGTTTTCTAGGTTTTGAATGACAAATGTAGGAAACTGGATGCGCCTACTAACTGAAACAGTGCTCTTTAAATCGTCCCCAACTATTGGCGAGCTTTGAAAGGTTGAGAATACTCCAATTTAAACATATTCACGATTTCTCCGAAAAGTGGGTTCAAGAGAGTTTTCTAGGTTTGAATGGGACCAAATGGAAGTAAACTGGTTGCGCTACTAACTGAAACATTGCTTTTTTAAATCGTAACCAATATTGGCAAAGTTAGAGCACGGAAAAGTTGAGAATAATGAATTTTTACAAATTCACGATTTTCTCGAAAAGTGGGTTCAAAATGAGTTTTCTAGGTTTGAATGGACAAATGTAGGTAAACACTGGATGCGCTACTAAACTGAAACAGTGTTACTTTTTAAATCGTCCCAATATTGGCGAGCTTTGAAAGGTTAGATACTCAATTTAACAAATCACGATTTTTCTCGAAAAGTGGGTTCAAGGGGTGAGTTTCTAGGTTGAATGGACAAATGGAAGTAAAACTGGTTGCGCTTACTAACGGAAAATATTGCTTTTGCAATCGTCCCATATGGCGAGCTTTGAAAAAGTGAGAAATCTCAATAATAAACAAATTCACGATTTCTCGACAACTGGTTCAAAGGAGTTTTCTAGGTTTGAATACAAAAGTAAGTAAACTGGTTGCGCTACTACTGAAACTATTGCTTTTTAAACATTTTTTTTTTTCCCATATTGGCGAGCTTTGAAAAGTTGAGAATAATAAATTAATAACAAATTCCGATTTTCTGAACAAGTCGGGTTCAAAAATGAGTTTCTAGGTTTGAATGGACAAATGGAAGAAAATGGTTGCGCTATACTGAACATTGCTTTGAAATCACCCCAATATGGCGAGCTTTGAAAAGTTGAGAATACTCAATCTTTAAAAGTTAACGACATTCTCGACAAGTGGGTTAAAAATGATTTTCTAGGTTTAATGACAAATGTAAGTAAACTGGTTGCGCTATAACGAAAAACATTGACTGTTTAAAATAGTCCTATAATGGCGAGCTTTGCAAGTTGAGAATACTCAAATTGTGTTAACATTCACGATTTTCTCGTAAAAACGAAAAAAAAAAAAAAAAAAAACATGGGTTCAAGAGAGTCTTTCTAGGGTTTGAATGACAAAGGCAAGTAAACTGGTTGCGCTACTAACTGAAAAATATTGCCTTTTGAAATGTCCCAATATTGGCGAGCTTGAAAAGTTGAGAATACCAATAATAAAAATTCACGATTTCTCGAAAAGTGGGTTCACAAATGAGTTTCTAGGTTTGAATGACAAATGGAAGTAACTGGTTCGCTACTAACGAAACATTGCTTTTTAAATCACCCCAATATTGGCGACTTTGAAAAGTTGAGGAATTACATCAAATTTTAACAAGTTAAACGATTTCTGAAAAGTGGGTTAAAAATGATTTGCGAGGTTTGAATGGACAAATGTAAGTAAACTGTTGCGCTATAACGAAAACATGCTTGTTTAAATCGTCCCTATACATGGCGAGCGTTGCAAAGTTGAGAATACTCAATTTGAACAAATTCACGATTTTCGCGAAAAGTGGGTTAAAAATGAATTTTCTAGGTTTGAATGACAAAAGTAAGTTAACCGGATGAGCTACTAACTGAGACATTGTTTTTTTAAATCGTCCCAATATTGGTCGTTCCAATAGTGGCAAAGTTAGAGCACGGAAAAGTTGAGAATACTGAATTTTTTCAAATTCACGATTTTCTCAATAAGTGGTTCAAAAGAGTTTTGGGTTTTTGAATGGCAAATGTAAGTAAACTGGTTTGCGCTACTAACTGAAAGATTGCTTTTTTAAATCATCCCCATATTGGCGAGCTTTAAAAAGTTGAGAATACTGAATTTTTACAAATTCACGATTTTCTCGAAAAGTGGGTTCAATATGAGTTTTCTAGGTTTGAATGAAAAAATGTAAGAAAACTGGATGCGCTACTAACTGAAACATTGCTTGTTTAAATCGTCCCAATATTGGCAAAGTTAGAGCACGGAAAAGTTGATAATACTTAATTTTTAAAAATTCACGATTTTCGCGAAAAGTGGGTTCAAGAGAGTTTTCTAGGTTTGAATGACAAAGTAAACTGGATGCCCTACTAACTAAAAAATTGCTTTTTAAATCGTCCAAATTGGCGAGCTTGGAAAATTGAGAATACTGAATTTTGACAAATTTACGATTTTCTCGAAAAGTGGGTTCAAAATGAGTTTTCTAGGTTTGAATGACAAATGGAAGTAAACTGGATGCGCTACTAACTGAAACATTGCTTTTTTAAATCGTCCCAATATTGGCGAGCTTTGAAAAGTTGAGAATACTCAATTTTGACAAATTCACGATTTTCTCGAAAAGTGGGTTAAAAATGAGTTTTCAGGTTTGAATGAGATATGTAAGTAAACGGGATGGGGTTTACTAACTGAAACTTGTTTTTTTAAATCGCCCCAAATATTGGCGAGTTTTGAAAGTTGGAATACCAATTTTAACAAATTCACGATTT
>JANFPS010000635.1:0-11023 GCA_024703675.1 Drosophila nebulosa | reverse complement strand
GTTTTTTTTTAAATCGTCCAATATTGGCAAAGTTAGAGCACGGAAAATTGAGAAAACTGTTTTTTAAAATTCAGATTTTCTCAAAAGGGGGTTAAAATGAGTTTTCTAGTTTGAATGACAAATGAAAGTAAATGAGGCTCTAACTGAAAATTTTCTTTTTTAAAATCGTCCCAATTTGGAAAATTTAGACAGGAAAAATTTGGAAAATTAAATTTTTAAAAATTCCGATTTTCTCAAAAAGTGGGTTCAAATGGTTTTCTAGGTTTGAATGCAAATAAAGTAAATGGATGCGCTACTACTGAAACTTGTTTTTTTAAAATCCCCCCCAATATTGGCAAAGTTAGAGCAGGAAAATTTGGGGAAAAAACTGAATTTTTACAAATTCAGATTTTCTGAAAAGGGGGTTTCAAAATGATTTTTTCTGGGTTTTGAATGAAAAAAATAAGAAAAACTGGACGCTACTAACTGAAACATTGCTTTTTTAAATCGCCCCAAATATTGAAAAAGTTGAGCACGGAAAGTTGAAAAACTGATTTTTACAAATTAAATTTTTTCTCAAAAAGTTTTTTCAAAAGTTTTTTTTTTTGGTTTGAATGCCAAATGTAATAAACGGGATGGCTACAAAACTGAAACATTGCTTTTTTAAATCGTCCCAATTTTGGGCAAAGTTAGAGCACGGAAAAATTTGAGAAAAATTTTTTTACAAATTCAGGTTTTCTCAAAAAGGGGTTCAAAAATGAGTTTTCTAGGTTTGAATTTGACAAATTTTAAAGTAAACTGGAAGGTTTACTATTTAAAAAACATTGCTTTTTTAAATTTTCCCCAATATTGCCAAAGTTAAAAAAAAAGGCCAGGGAAAAAGTTGAGAAAACTAAATTTTTTAAAAATTCACGTTTTCTGGAAAAGTGGGTTCAAAAGGGAGTTTTCAGGTTTGAATGAAAAAATTTTTTTTAATTTAAAATGGAATGCGCTACTTATTTAAACATTGTTTTTTTAAATCCCCCCCAACATTGGAAAAATTTAGAGCAGGGAAAAAATTTGAGGAAAACTAAATTTTTTAACAAATCACGATTTTCTAAAAAAAGTGGGTTAAAAAAATGGTTTTCTAGGTTTGAATGACAAAAGTAAGTAAATGGTTTCCCGGGTTTTACAAACTGAAACTTTCCCTTTTTTAAATCTTCCCAAATATTGGGGAAAAAATTAGGCAGGAAAAGTTAAAAAAAACTGCTTTTTTTCCCAAATTCATGTTTTTTCTCAAAAAAGTGGGTTAAAAATGTTTTTTTCTGGGTTTTTGAATCCAAATGTAAGAAAAAATGGTCGCTATAACTAAAACATTGTTTTTTTAAAACTCCCCAATAGGGGCCCAAAGTTTAAGCCCCGGAAAATGTTGAAAAAATGAATTTTTACAAATCATGATTTTCTCAAAAAAGGGGGTTCAAAAGATTTTTTAAGGTTTAAAAGGGAACAAAGTAAGAAAGGGGAAGCGTAATTTAAAAAACTTTGCTTTTTTTAAATTTTTTCCCAATATTGGAAAATTTAGAGCAGGGAAAAATTTGGGGAAAATTTAAAATTTTCAAATTCACGATTTTCTCAAAAAAAGGGGGTTTTTCAAAAGAGTTTTCTGGGTTTTGGGAAGGGACAAAAGTAAGTAAATGGATGGGCGCTACTAACGGAAACATTGTTTTTTAAAATCTCCCAAAATTTTGGAAAATTAGAGCAGGGAAAAAAGTTGAAAAAAGGGTAAATTTTTTAAAAATTCACGTTTTTCTCGAAAAGGGGGGTTCAAAATGATTTTTCAAAGGTTTGAAGGGCCCAAAGGGTTAAGAAAAATTGGTTTGCGCTATTTAAATGAAACTTTTGCTTTTTTTAAAATCGTCCCAAAAATTGGCAAAGTTAGAGCAGGGGAAAAAGTTGAGAAAAAAAAATTTTTTTTAAAAATTCACGATTTTCAAAAAAAAGGGGGTTTTTAAAATTTGATTTTTTGAGTTTGAATGACAAAGTAAGTAAAGATTTTCTCAAAAAGGGGGTTTCAAAATGATTTTTCTGGGTTTGGGGGAATGACAAAGGGTAAGTAAACTGGATGCGCTATTTACTGAAACATTGTTTTTTTAAATCGTCCCAATATTGGAAAAGTTAGAGCACGGAAAATTGAAAAAAACTAAATTTTTAAAAATTCCCGTTTTCCCCTAAAAAAGTGGGTTCAAAATGGTTTTTTTTAGGTTGAATACAAATGTAGTAAACTGGATGAGCTACTTTACTGAAACATTGTTTTTTTTAAAATCGGCCAATATTGGAAAATTTAAAAGGGGCCACGGAAAAGTTAAAAAACGTTTTTTTACAAATTCACGTTTTTCACGAAAAGGGGGTTCAAAATTTTTTTTCCCGGGTTTTTAAATGACAAATGTAGTAAACTGGATGCGCTACCCCCCTAAATCATTGCTTTTTTAAATCGTCCCAATTTTGGCAAAGTTAGTGGGCAGGGAAAAAGTTAAAAAAACGGGAATTTTTTAAAAATTTTCACGTTTTTCTCAAAAAGTGGGTTAAAAATGATTTTTTCTGGGTTTTGAGAGCCCAATGTAAGAAAACGGGAAATTAGCTACAAACTAAAACTTTGTTTTTTTAAAATCGTGCCAATATTGGCAAAGTTAGAGAAACGGAAAAGTTAAAAAAAACTGAATTTTTAAAAATTCCTTTTTTTTAAACGAAAAGGGGGTTTCCCAAAATGAGTTTTTTTTTGGGTTTAAATGACAAATGAAAGGGAAACCCCGGGATGCGCTACTAATTAAATCATTGCTTTTTTAAATCTTTCCCCAATATTGGAAAATTTTAGAGCCGGAAAATTTTGAAAAAACCTAAATTTTTTTACAAATTCACGTTTTTTCCTCAAAAAGTGGGTTCAAAATGATTTTTCTGGGTTTTTAAAATGACAAAATAATTAAACAAAATGCGCAAACTAACGAAATTGTTTTTTTAAATCGCCCCCAATATGGCAAAGTTAGAGCCTGGAAAAGTTGGGGAAAATTTGCTTTTTAAAAATTGGATGTTTTTCCTCAAAAGGGTGGTTAAAAATGTTTTTTTCTGGGTTTTGAATGAAAAAAATGGGTAAACTGGATGCGTTTACTAACTGAATTTTGTTTTTTTAAAATCGTCCCAAATTTGGCTAATTTTTTCCCAGCACAGAAGAGGTGAGAATACTGTTTCCCTTAAAAAATTCACATTTTTTTTTTCCGAAAACGGGGCCCTCAAAATGATTTTTTTTCTGGGGTTTGAAGAAAAATGTAAGTAAACTGGATGCGCTAAAAACTGAAACATTGCTTTTTAAAATCGCCCCAAATGTTGGAAAATTTTAAGCGGGAAAAAAAGTTGAAAAAAACGGGAAATTTTTTGAAAATTTCACGATTTTCTCAAAAAGGGGGTTTAAAAAGGGGAGTTTTTTTTTTTGGGTTTTTATGAAAAAAGTAAAAAACCCTGGATGCCCCTACCCCCCTGAAACATTGCTTTTTTAAATCGCCCCCCAATAGGGGCAAAGTTGGAGCAGGGAAAAAATTTTGAAAAAAACCTGTTTTTTTAAAAAATTAAATGATTTTCTCAAAAAGGGGGTTTTCAAAATGATTTTTCTGGGTTTTAAACCCCAAATGTAAAAAAAATGGATGCGCTACAAACTAAAAACATTGTTTTTTTTAAATCGCCCCAATATTGGCAAATTTAGAGCACGGAAATGTTGAGAAAACAAAATTTTTTTACAAATTAAACGATTTTCTCGAAAAAGGGGTTCAAAATTTTTTTTTCTTTTTTTGAATGAAAAATTGTAGAAAACTGGATGGGGCTACTTACTGAAACATTGTTTTTTTTAAAATTCGCCCCAATATTCCCAAAGTTAACCCCGGGAAAAAATTTGGAAAACTGAATTTTTAAAAACCCAACGTTTTCCCCAAAAGTGGGTTAAAAATTGAGTTTTCTTTTTAAATTTGACAAATTTTAAAAAAACTGGATGAGCAAACTAACTAAAACCCATTGCTTTTTTAAATCTTTTCCCAAATTTTTGGCAAAGTTTAAAAGGCACTGGAAAAAGTTAAAAAAACCCTTGAATTTTTACAAAATTCAGGTTTTTTCACGAAAAGGGGTTTCAAAATGATTTTTTGGGGGTTTTGGGGATGAAAAAGGGAAGAAAACCCTGGTTTGCGCTCCCTAACTAAACATTGTTTTTTTTAAATCCCCCCAATTTGGAAAATTTAGAGCAGGGAAAAAGTTGATAAAACTGAATTTTTTAAAATTTTCACGTTTTTTCTCAAAAAGTGGGTTAAAAAATATTTTCGGGTTTGAATGCCCAAAAAGTAAGTAAACTAGAGGGCGCTACTAACTAAAACCCATTGTTTTTTTAAATCGTCCCAATAGGGAAAAGGGTAGAGCACGGAAAATTGAAAAAACTGCTTTTTTTTAAAATTTTTCATGATTTTTCCTCAAAAAGGGGGTTTCAAAGGGTTTTTTCTGGGTTTGAATGAAAAATGTAAGAAAACTGGATGCCAAATAATAAAACATTGTTTTTTTAAAATCCCCCAAATTTTGGGGCAAGTTAGAGCACGGAAAAGTTAAAAAACCCTAAATTTTTAAAAAATTTTCATGATTTTTCTGGGAAAAGGGGGGTTTTCAAAATGGGGTTTTCTAGTTTGAATAAAAAGGGTAAGTAAACGGGGAATGCGCTACTAACTGAAACTTTGGGGTTTTTTTTAAATCTTCCAAAAATTTTGGGCCAAATTTAGGAGCCCCGGAAAATTTTGAGAAAGCTGAATTTTTAAAAATTAAACGATTTTCTCGAAAAGGGGGTTTTCAAAATGATTTTTTCTGGGTTTTTGAATGAAAAAAGTAAAAAAGGGGGGGGTAAAACTGGATGCGTTTACTAACTGAAACTTGGGCTTTTTTAAATCGTGCCAATTTTGGGGAAAATTTTAGACCCCCGGAAAAGTTGGAAAACTGAATTTTGAAAAATTCACGATTTTCTCAAAAAGGGGGTTTTAAAAAGGATTTTCTAGGTTTAAAATGAAAAATGTAAGAAACTAGATGATTTTAAACTCCGGGCTTTCATTGTTTTTTTAAAATGGGGGGCCCCCAATTTTGGTAAAAGTTAGGCACGGAAAATTGAGAAAAATTAAATTTTTTAAACAAATTAAACGTTTTTTCCTCGAAAAGGGGGTTTCCCAAAATGAGTTTTCTAGGTTTAAAAGGGCAAAAGAAAGTAAATTTTTGGTTTCGCTACTAACTAAAAACATTGCTTTTTTTAAATCGTGCCAAATTTGGAAAAGTTGGGAGAAAGGAAAAGGGTTTGAGAAAACTGAATTTTTACAAATTCCCCGATTTTCTCGAAAAGTGGGTTAAAAAAATGATTTTTCTTGTTTAAATTTAAAAATGTAAGAAAAACTGGATGCCTAACTTACTGAAACATTCCCTTTTTTTTAAATCGCCCCAATATTGGCAAAGTTAGGGCCGGGAAAAATTTTAAAAAACTAAATTTTTTTTACAAATTCCGATTTTCTAAAAAAGTGGGTTCAAAATGATTTTTTTAAGGTTTGAATGAAAAATGTAAGAAAAACGGGAAATGCGCTATTTAACTGAACCCTTGCTTTTTTAAACGTCCCAATATTGGAAAAGTTAGGGCAGGGAAAATTTGAAAAACTGAATTTTGACAAATTCACGATTTTTTCTCGAAAAGTGGGTTCAAAATGAGTTTTCTAGTTAGAATGACAAAATAAGAAAACGGGATGCGGTACAACTGAAACATTGTTTTTTTAAATCGTCCCAAGGGGGGAAAAAGTTTGAGCAGGGGAAAAGTTGAGAAAACTAAATTTTTACAAATTCATATTTTCTCGAAAATTTGGGTTTAAAAATGATTTTTCTGGGTTTTTGAATGAAAAATGTAAGTAAACTGGTTTAGCTACTAACTGAGACATTGTTTTTTAAAATCATCCCCAATTTTGGGCTTTTTTAAAGAGGCACGGAAAAGGGGGAGAAAAACTGAATTTTAACAATTTTTAAACGATTTTTTCAAAAAGGGGGTTAAAAAGGAGTTTTTTTTAGGTTTAAAATGAAAAATGTAAGAAAACGGGGATGCGCACTAACTAATCATTGCTTTTTTAAATCGTCCCAATATTGGCTAAGTTACGGCACAGAAGGGGTAGAATACTGAATTCTTAAAAATTTCCCGATTTTTTCAAAAAACGGGGTTCAAAAAGTTTTCTAGGTTTGAATGAAAAATGTAAAAAAACTGGATGCGCTAAAAAACCTGAAACTTGCTTTTTTTAAATCGTCCCAAGGGTGGGAAAAAAGTTAGAGCTGGAAAATTTTAAAAAAACTAAATTTTTGAAAAATTCCCACGTTTTTTCCCCGAAAAGGGGGTTTTAAAAAATGGTTTTCTGGGTTTGAATGACAAAAGTAAGTAAACGGGAAGGGGGCTAACAACTGAAAACTTCCCTTTTTTTAAATCGTCCCAATAGGGGCAAATTTAGAGCACGGAAAAATTTGGAAAACTAAATTTTTTCCCAAATTTCCGATTTTCTCGAAAAGTGGGTAAAAATTTAAATTTTTCCCTTGGGTTTGAAGGGACAAAACAAAAGTAAACTGGATCCCGCTAAAAAATGAAACTTGCTTTTTTAAAAAAAAATGGGTCCAATTGGGCAATTTAAGCCGGAAAAATTTTGAGAAAACTGAATTTTTTTACAAATTTCACGATTTTCTCGAAAATTTGGGGGGTTAAAAAATGAGTTTTCGGGTTTTGAAGGGACAAAAGTAAGAAAAATGGTGGGGCTACAAACTAAAAATTGCTTTTTTTTAATCGCCCCAATATTGGAAAAGCTAGAGCACGGAAAAGTTGAGAATACTAAAATTTTTAAAAAATTCAGTTTTTCTCAAAAAAGGGGGTTAAAAAAGGGGAATTTTTCTGGGGTTTAAATGACTTTTTAAAGAAAACTGGATGCCCCTACAAACTAAAACATTGTTTTTTTTAAAATGTCCCAATATTGGGCAAAGTTAGAGCACGGAAAAGTTAAAAAAACTAAATTTTTTTACAAATTAAACATTTTTTTTCCGAAAAGGGGGTTTCAAAATGATTTTCGGGGTTTGAATAACAAAGGGAAAGTAAACTGGATGCCCCCTACTAACTGAATCATTGTTTTTTTTAAATCGCCCCCAATATTGGCAAAGTTAGACCCGGGAAAAAAGTTGAGAAAACTAAATTTTGGGACAAATTCAGGGATTTTTCTCAAAAATGGGTTAAAAAAATGATTTTTTTTTGGTTTAAATGACAAAAGAAAAGAAAAACGGGAAAGCGCTACTAACTGAAACATTTTTTTTTTTAAATCGGGGCCAAAAATGGGAAAAGGGAGAGCACGGAAAATTTAAAGAAAACTGAATTTTGACAAATTCACGATTTTCTCAAAAGGCTGGTTAAAAATAAATTTTTTCGGGGGTTTGAATGACAAATGTAAGAAAACGGATGCGCTACAAACTGAAACATTGTTTTTTTAAAATCGTCCCAATATTGGCAAAGTTAAGAGCACGGAAAGTTAAAAAAACTAAAATTTTTTACAAATTCACGATTTTTCGAAAAGGGGGTTCAAAATGATTTTTCCCTTGGGTTTTTGAATAAAAAAATGTAAGTAAATGGATGCGCTACTAACTGAATCTTTGGCTTTTTTAAATCGTCCAAATTTTGGCCCAAAGTTAGGGGCCGGAAAAATTGAAAAAATTTAATTTTTGACAAATTCACGATTTTCTCGAAAAGGGGGTTTTTTCAAAAGGGTTTTCCCCTTTGGGTTTTTGAAGGGAAAAATTTGTAAGTAAACTGGTGCGCAAACTGAAACATTTTTTTTTTAAATGGGTGCCAATATTGGCAAAATTTTGAGCAGGGGAAAATTTTAAAAAACTGTTTTGCAAATTCACATTTTCTCAAAAGGGGGTTTTCAAAATGTTTTTTCTGGGTTTTTGAATACATATTTTAAGAAACCCCCCGGGATCGCAAACTTACTGAAAACATTGTTTTTTTTAAATCGCCCCCAATTTTGGGAAAAGTTTAGACCCAGGGAAAAAGTTGAAAAAATTTTGGAATTTTTAAAAATTCACAAATTTTTTTCAAAAAGGGGGTTAAAAATGAGTTTTCTAGGTTTTTGAATGAAAAAATTTAAAAGAAACCCGGGATGCGCTACTAACGGGAATCATTGTTTTTTTTTAAATCGCCCCAAATATTGGCAAAGTTAAGCAGGGAAAAAGTTGAGAAAACAAAATTTTTGAAAAATTAAACGATTTTCTCAAAAAAGTGGGTTCAAAGGGAGTTTTTTTTTGGTTAAATAAAAAAGTAAGTAAACGGGAAATGGGGCTACAAACCTAAAACATTGTTTTTTTAAAAATGGGCCCAATATTGGCAAATTTAAAGAGCACGGAAAATTTTGAGAAAAAAAAATTTTTTAAACAAACCCCTGTTTTTCCCCTTCAAAAAGGGGGGGTTTTCAAAATGTTTTTTCCCTTATTTTTGAAGAAAAATGTAATTAAACTGGATGACCCTACTAACTAAAAAAATTTTGTTTTTTTTAAATCCCCCCCAATTTTGGGGCTAAGTTAGGAGCAGGGAAAAAGGTGAAGAACTGAATTTTAAAAAACTTCCCCGTTTTTTTCGAAAAGGGGGTTTTCAAATGATTTTTGGGGGTTTTTTGAAGGGCAAATGAAAGGGAAAACCTGGATGCCTTTTAATTGAACTTGTTTTTTTAAAACCCGTCCCAAATTATGGCAAATTTAAAGGGCCAAAAAAAAGGGGTTTAGAATACGAATTTTTTAAAAATTCACGATTTTTTTCAAAACCCAAAGTGGGTTCAAAATGAGTTTTCTAGGTTTGAATGACAAATGTAAGTAAACTGGATGCGCTACTAACTGAAACATTGTTTTTTTAAATCGTGCCAATATTGGCAAAGTTAGAGCACGGAAAAGTTGAGAAAACTGAATTTTGACAAATTCACGATTTTCTCGAAAAGTGGGTTCAAAATGAGTTTTCTGGTTTGAATGACAAATGTAAGTAAACTGGATGCGCTACTAACTGAAACATTGCTTTTTTAAATCGTCCCAATATTGGCAAAGTTAGAGCACGGAAAAGTTAAGAAAACTGAATTTTTACAAATTCACGATTTTCTCGAAAAGTGGGTTCAAAATGAGTTTTCTAGGTTTGAATGACAAATGTAAGTAAACTAGATGAGCTACTAACTGCATCATTGCTTTTTTAAATCGTCCCAATATTGGCAAAGTTAGAGCACGGAAAAGTTGAGAATACTAAATGTTTTACAAATTCACGATTTTCTCGAAAATTGAGTTAAAAATGAGTTTTCTAGGTTTGAATCACAAAGTAAGTAAACTGGATGAGCTACTACTGAACATTGCTTTTTTAAATCGTCCCAATATTGGCAAAGTTAGAGCCGGAAAGTTGAGAAAACTGAATTTTTACAAATTCACGATTTTTCGCAAAAGTGGGTTCAAAATGAGTTTTCGGTTTGAATGAACAAATGTAAGTTAAACTGGATGCGCTACTAAATGAATCATTGCTTTTTTAAATCGTCCCAATATTGGCAAAGTTAGAGCACGGAAAATTTGAAAAAAAACTAAATTTTTTAAAAAATTTTCCACGTTTTCTCGAAAAAGGGGGGTTCAAAATGATTTTTCTAGGTTTGAAGGGACAAATGTAAGTAAATTTGGTTTGGGGAAACTAGCTGAAACTTTGTTTTTTAAACGCCCAATTTTGAAAAGTTAGAGCAGGGAAAATTTGAGAAAATTTAAATTTTTTTTAAAAATTTCATGATTTTCTCAAAAGGGGGTTTCCCAAAATTATTTTTTATTTTTGGAATAAACAAAAGAAAATAAAATTATGAGTACTAACTGAAACAGTTTTTTTTAAATCGCCCAAAAATTGGCAAATTTTAGAGCAGGGAAAAAATTTGATAAAAACTAAATTTTTGAAAAATTTCAGGATTTTCCCGAAAAGGGGGTTTAAAAATGAGTTTTCTAGGTAGGGAATGAAAAAGTAAGAAACTAGATGAGCTACAATGCATCATTGTTTTTTAAAAATGGGTCCCAATTTTGGAAAATTTTAGAGCATGGAAAAGTTGAGAAAACTAAATTTTTTGACAAATTCACAAATTTTCTCGAAAGGGTTAAAAATGATTTTTCTGGGGTTTAAATACAAAAGAAGTAAAGGGATGCGTAATAACTGAAACATTCCCTTTTTTTAAATCGTCCCAAAAATTGGGCCCCCAAAGTTAGAGCAGGGGAAAATTTTTGAGAAAACTGAATTTTTAAAAATTTCCCGTTTTTCCTAAAAATTTTGGGTTAAAAAATGATTTTTCGGGGTTTTGGAATGAAAAAACTAAGTAAACGGGAGGGCCGTTTACTAACGGAAAACATTGCTTTTATAATGTCCCAATTTTGGAAAGGGTTTAAGAGCAGGGAAAAAAAGTTAAAAAAA
Source organism: Drosophila nebulosa (assembly GCA_024703675.1). Classification (NCBI taxonomy): domain Eukaryota; kingdom Metazoa; phylum Arthropoda; class Insecta; order Diptera; family Drosophilidae; genus Drosophila; species Drosophila nebulosa. The sequence goes on along the minus strand of JANFPS010000635.1, from coordinate 531 downwards.
CGAATTTTTAAAAATTCACGTTTTTCTCGAAAAGTGGGTTAAAAATGATTTTTCGGTTTTGAATAACAAATTTTAAGTAAACGGGGATGCGTTACAAAAACGAATCATTGTTTTTTTAAAATCGTCCCAATATTGGAAAAGTTAGGGGCCCCCCGGAAAATTTGAGAAAACTAAATTTTTGACAAAAAACGATTTTCTCGAAAAGGGGGTTTCAAAAATTTTTCTGGGTTTTTTAAAGAAAAAAGTAAGAAAAGGGGATGCGCTACTAATAAAAACTTTGTTTTTTTAAATCGCCCAAATATTGGAAAATTTAGAACGGAAAAAATTTTAAAGAAAACTAAATTTTTAAAATTCACGTTTTTCTCAAAAATTTTGGGTTAAAAATGAGTTTCGGTTTTTAAAATACAAAACAAGTAACCTGGAGCGTTTAAAAAACAAAACATTTTTTTAAAAATTCCCCCAATAGGGAAAAAAGCTAGAGGGGGAAAAGTTAAAAAAAAACTGAATTTTTCCCAAATTTCCAAAATTTTC
>JANFPS010000634.1:0-11041 GCA_024703675.1 Drosophila nebulosa | reverse complement strand
TAAATTTTTTAAAAATTCCCGTTTTCTCAAAAAAGGGGTAAAAATGATTTTTCTGGGTTTTGAATGACAAAAGTAAGAAAAATGGATCGCTATTTAACTGAAACATTGCTTTTTTAAAATTCGCCCCAATTTTGGACAAACTTAGAGCAGGGAAAAATTTTAAAAAAACTAAATTTTTTAAGAATTCACGATTTTTTTCAAAAAAAAAGGGGGGGGGGGTTCAAAATTAGTTTTCAAAGGTTTTGAATAAACAAATGAGGGAAAATTTAAAGAGCTATAACAAAAACTTTTGCTTTTTTTAAGTCTTTCCCAAAATTTGGCCAATTTAAAGAACAGGGAAAAAGGGTTTGGAAAAAACGGTTTTAAAACAAAAAATTCACTTTTTTCTCGAAAAGGGGTCAAAGGGTTTTTCTGGGTTTTGAATGACAAAAGAAGAAACGGGAAATGCGCTACAAACTGAAACATGCTTTTTTAAATCGCCCCAAAATTTTGGGCCCAAATTTGGGAGCAGGGAAAAGTTGAAAAAAACAAAATTTTTAAAAATTTCACGTTTTTTCCGGGAAAAGGGGGGTTCAAAATGATTTTTCTGGGTTTTGAATGACAAAAGAAGTAAAGGGATTCGTTACTAACTAAAACATGTTTTTTAAATCGCCCCCAATATGGAAAAGTAAGAGCAGGGAAAAAAATTGAGAAAAAAAAAATTTTAAAAAGTTGAGAAACTAAATTTTTTAAAAAATTCACGTTTTCTCGAAAAGGGGGTTTTTAAAATGATTTTTTGGGGTTTCAATGAAAAAAAGTAAAGTAAAAACGGGATGCGCTACAAACTGAAACTGTTTTTTAAATGCCCCAATTTTGGCAAAGTTGACCCGGGAAAAATTTGAGAAAACTAAATTTTAAAAATTTCACGTTTTTCTCGAAAAGTGATTTCCAATTAGTTTTTAGGTTTTAAATGACAAAGAGGGTAAACTAAATGAGCTACTAACTAAAACCCATTGGCTTTTTTAAAATCGCCAATTTTGGGGAAAAGTTAGAGCAGGGAAAAATTTAGAATACTAAATTTTACAAATTCACGATTTTTCAAAAAAAGGGGTTCAAAATAAAGTTTTCTGGTTTGGAATGAAAAAAAGAAAAGAAAAAGGATGCGCAAAAATAAAAACATTGTTTTTTTTAAATGTCCCAAATTGGCAAAGTTAGAGCCCGGAAAAGTTAAAAAAACTGAATTTTACAAATTCACGTTTTCTCGAAAAAAGGGGTTAAAAAATGAGTTTCTAGGTTTGAATGAAAAAATAAGAAACCCGGATCCCGCTACAAACTAAAAATTTGGGTTTTTTAAAAAATTCCTCCCAATAGGGCCCAAAAGTTCGAGCCCCAAAAAAATTTGAGAAAACTGAATTTTTACAAATCACGTTTTTCCGGGAAAAGTGGGTTCAAAATAAGTTTTCTGGGTTTTGGGAATGAAAAAAATTTAAAGAAACTGGATTCGCTACTAACTGAAACATCCCCTATTTTAAATGTCCCAATTTTGGCAAAGTTAGAGCACGGAAAAGGGGAAAAAAATAAATTTTTACAAGTTCACGTTTTTTCTCGAAAAGGGGGTTTTCAAAATGAAATTTACTGAATGCGCTACTAACGAAACTTTGGGTTTTTTAAAATCGCTCCCAATTTTGGGGGCCCAAAAAGTTAGACCCAAGGAAAAAATTGAAAAAAACTAAATTTTTTAAAAATTCACGATTTGGGAAAAAAGTGGGTTAAAAAGGAGTTTTCTGATTTTGAAGACAAAAGTAAAAAATGGAAAGCGCTACAAACTGAAAAATTTTTTTTTTTTAAATCGCCCCAATTTTGGGCCCAAAGTTAGAGCAGGGAAAAAGGGGAAAAAAACTGAATTTTTAAAAAATTTCCACGATTTCAAAAAAAGGGGTTCAAAATGATTTTTGGGTTTGAATGACAAAGGGTTAAGTTACCGGGATGCGTACTAACAAAAAATTGGTTTTTTTAAATCGTCCCCCAATTTTGGGCAAAGTTAGAGCAGGGAAAAAATTGAAAAAAACTAAATTTTTTCCCCAAATTCACAAATTTTGCGAAAAGTGGGTTCAAAATGAGTTTTCTGATTTTTAAATTTACAAAAAGAAATAAGGGAAATGCGCACTAATAAAACTTTGTTTTTTTTTAAACGCCCCAAATATTGGGAAAAAGTTAGAGCACGGAAAAGGGGAAAAAACTAAATTTTTTAAACAAATTCACGATTTTCCGTAAAGGGGTTTCAAAATGGTTTTCTAGGTTTGAAGACAAATGAAAGTTATCTGGTTTGCCCTACAAAACAAAAAATTTGCTTTTTAAATGTCCAATTTTGGGAAAAAAGTTAGAGCACGGAAAAATAAAAGGAAAACTGAATTTTAAAAATTAAACGTTTTTCTCAAAAAGTGGGTTCAAAATGATTTTTCTGATTTTTAAATTTACAAAAGAAAAAAAACTGGATCCCTACAAACTAAAACATTTTTTTTTTTAAAATCGCCCCCAAATGGCAAAGTTAGAGAGGGAAAAATTTAAAAAAATAAATTTTTAAAAATTCCCCGATTTTCTCAAAAGGGGCCCAAAAATGATTTTTTGGGGTTTGAATGACAAAAGAAAGAAACGGGAAATGCGTACAACTAAATTTCATGTTTTTTAAAAATAGCCCCCAATTTTGGGGAAAAAATTTAGAGCCACGGAAAATTTGAGAATACTAAATTTTTTTAAAAAATTCACGATTTTTTTCGAAAAGGGGTTAAAAAAGGATTTTTTGGGGTTTGAAATGACAAAAGTAAGTAAATGGATTCGAAAATAACTAAAACCCATGCTTTTTTAAATCGTCCCAATATCGGAAAAGTTAAAAACCAGGGAAAAAGTTGAGAATACGAATTTTTAAAAATTCAGTTTTTCCCCAAAAGTGGTTAAAAAGGATTTTTCGGGGTTTGGGAATGAAAAAAAGTAATTAAACGGATAAAGCTAACAAAACTGAAACATTGTTTTTTTTAAGTCGTCCCAATTTAAAAAAAGTTGAGCAGGGAAAAAGTTGAGAAAATTAATGTTTAAAAATTCCCGATTTTCCGAAAAAGGGGGTTTTTAAAAATGAGTTTTCTGGGTTTGAATGAAAAAAAGTAAGTAAACTGGATTGTTTACAAAACTAAAAAATTGCTTTTTTTAATGCCCAATTTTTGGGGCCAAAGAGACCCGGGAAAAAGTTGAAAAAACTAAATTTTTTAAAAATTCACGTTTTTCTCAAAAAGTGGGTTCAAAATTAGTTTTCTGGGTTTTTGAATGAAAAATGTAAAAAACAAAAGAGCACAACTGAAACTTTGTTTTTTTAAGTGCCCCCCAATATTGGCAAAGTAAGGCTGGAAAATTTGAGAAAACTGTTTTTTTAAAAATACGATTTCTCGAAAAGGGGTTAAAAATGATTTTTTCAGGTTTAAAGACAAATGGGGAAAACTAAAAGTCAAACTAAAAACTTGTTTTTTTAAGTCGCCCCAATTTTGGGCAAAGTAAGGCAGGGAAAAGTTGGAAAAAATGTTTTTTTATACAAATTCACTTTTTCTCGAAAAGGGTTTTTAAAAATGAGTTTCGGTTTGAAACAAATGGGGGAAAACTGGATAGCTACTAACAAAACAGCTTTTTTAAATGCCCAATATTGGAAAATTTTAAGCAGGGAAAAATTTGAAATACGGGGAATTTTACAAATTCCGATTTTTTTTCCAAAAAGTGGGCAAATGATTTTTCGGGTTTTTGAATGACAAAGGAAAAAAACTAAAAGACTACCCTAACTGAAACTTTGTTTTTTTAATCGCCCCAATTTTGGGAAAAAAGTAAAGCACAAAAAGTTGAGAAACTTTTTTTAAACAAATTCACTTTTTTTCGAAAGTGGGTTCAAAATGATTTTAGTTTGAATGACAAAAGTAAGTAAAGGGGATTCCTATAACGAAACATTGCTTTTTTAAAATTTTCTTTCCCAATAGGGGAAAATTTTAAAAGCACGGAAAAGTTAAAAAAACGGGAATTTGAAAAGTTGAAAAATACTAAATTTTTTACAAATTAAACGATTTTCTCGAAAAGTGGGTTCAAAAGGGTTTTCTGGGTTTTCAATGACAAAAAAAAGTAAACGGGATGCGCTACAAACTGAAACATTGTTTTTTAAAATCGTCCCCAATTTTGGCAAAGTTAGAACACGGAAAATTTGAGAAACAAATTTTTTACAAATTCACGTTTTTTCTCGAAAAGTGGGTTCAAATGATTTTTCTGGGTTTTGAATGACAAATTTAAGTAAACTGAAATGAGCTACAAACTAAAAACATTGTTTTTTTAAATCGTCCCAAATTTATTGGCAAAGTTAGAGCACGGAAAATTTTGGGGGAATACTGTATTTTTAAAAATTCACGTTTTTTCTTCTCAAAAAAGTGGGTTAAAAATGATTTTTTAGGTTTAATAAAAAAAAGAAAGTAACTGGATGCGCATTTCCCCTGAAACTTTTTTTTTTTTAAACCCGTCCCAATTTTTGGCAAAGTTAGAGCAGGGAAAAATTGAGAAAACTGAATTTTTACAAATTAAACGTTTTCTCAAAAAAGGGGGTTTTTTAAATTAGTTTTTTTTAGGTTTAAATTACAAATGTAAGAAAAATAAATAAAAGCTACAAAACCCTGAAACATGTTTTTTTAAATAGTCCCAAATGGCAAAGTTAGACCCGGGGAAAAAGTTGAGAAAAAACTAAATTTTTTTAAAAAATTCCGATTTTCTCAAAAAAATGGCTTAAAAAAATAAAGTTTTCTGGGGTTTAAAAGGGACAAAAGAAAGTAAAGGGAAATCCCTAATTTAACTGAAACTTTGGGTTTTTTTTAAAACCCCGTCCCAATTTTGGGCCCCAAATTTTTAGACCCCGGGAAAAAATTTGAGAAAACTAAAATTTTTAAAAAATTCAGATTTTCCGAAAATGGGTTAAAATTTATTTTTCAAAGGTTTGAATGAAAAAAGGGTAAGTAAACGGAAATGAGCTATTTAAACTGAAACGTTTTTTTAATTCGTCCCATTTATTGGAAAAATTTAAAAGCAGGGAAAAAGTTGAGAAAACTAAATTTTTTAAAAATTTCACGATTTTCCCGAAAAAGGGTTCAAAATTAGTTTTTAGGTTTGAATGACAAATGAGGGTAAAACTAAATGAGCTACAAACTGAAACTTTGCTTTTTTAAAACCCCCTTTTTCCCAAATATTGGAAAAAGTTGGGAACGGAAAATTTGAGAATACTAAATTTTTACAAATTCCCCTTTTCTCAAAAAAGTGGGTTAAAAAATGAGTTTTTTTGGGTTTTAAAAAATGACAAAAGTAAGTAAACTGGATGCGCTACTAACGAAAAATTGCTTTTTTAAATCGCCCCAAAAATTGGCAAAATTAGAGCAGGGAAAAAGTTGGAAAAAACTAAAATTTTTTTAAAAAATTTCCGATTTTCCAAAAAAGTGGAAAAAATTAAAGTTTTCTGGGTATAAAATGAAAAAGGTAATTTAACTGGATGCGCTACAAACTAAAACATTGCTTTTTTAAATCGCCCCAAAATATTGGAAAAGTTAGAGCAGGGGAAAAAAAGTTGAAAAAACCGGGAATTTTTTACAAATTCACAAATTTTTCGGAAAAAGGGGTTTCAAAATTTATTTTTCTAGGTTTGAATGAAAAATTTGGGGGTAAACTAAATGAGCTACTAACAAAACCTTGCTTTTTTTAAACGTCCCAATTTTGGGCAAAGTTAGAGCACGGAAAAGTTGAGAATCCCTAAATTTTTTACAAATTCACGATTTTTTGGGAAAAAGGGGGTTCAAAATAAAGTTTTTAGGTTTGAATGACAAAAGTAAAAAAACTGGATGCGCTACTAACTGAAAAAATTCCCCTTTTTTAACCCCCCCCCAATATTGGAAAAAGTTAGACCCAGGGGGAAATTTAAAAAACTAAATTTTTTAAAATTTAAACCGATTCCCCTCGAAAGGGGGTTTTCAAAATGATTTTCAAAGGGTTTGAATGACAAAAAAGTAAACGGGTTTTTTCGCTACAAAACTAAAAACAGTTTTTTTAAATCTTTCCCAAATTGGAAAATTTTGAGCAGGGAAAATTTTAAAAAACAAATTTTAAAAATTTGAAAAATACAAATTTTTTTAAAAATTTTCACGTTTTTTCTGGGAAAAGTGGGTTCAAAATGTTTTTTCTGGGTTTTAAATGAAAAAAGGAAAAAGTAAACTGGATGGGGCTAATAAAAAAAAAAATTGGTTTTTTTAAAATTGTCCCAAAAATTGGGGGCAGTTTCCCAAAAAAGTTGAGAATCCAAATTTTTTAAAAATTCCACGTTTTTTCCCGAAAAGGGGGGTTCAAAATGATTTTTCTAGGGGGGAATGACAAATGTAAGTAAACGGATGAGTTTACAACTGAAACAGGGCTTTTTTAAGTGTCCCAATTTTGGGGCAAATTTAGGGGCCAGGGAAAAATTTTGGAAAAAAATTTAAATTTTTTAAAAATTCAGGGATTTCTCGTAAAGTTTTTTCCCAAAATAAAAGTTTTCGGGGTTTTAAATGACAAAAGTAATTTAAACTGGATGGTTACAAACAGAAACTTTGCTTTTTTAAATGTCCCAATATTGGCAAAGTTAGAGCAGGGAAAAAAGTTAAAAAAAATAAAAATTTTTAACAAATTCACGTTTTTCTCGAAAAGGGGGTTCAAAATTATTTTTTCTGGGTTTAAATTTACAAATAAAGGGTAAACAAATATACAAACTAAAAAACTTTTCCCCCTTTTTTAAAAATCGCCCCCAATTGGGAAAAGTTAGACCCCGGGAAAAAATTTAGAATACAAAATTTTTAAAATTTTTCCACTTTTTTCTCGAAAAGGGGGTTTAAAAAAAACCGGTTTTTGAAATGACAAAAGTAAAGAAAACCCTGGATGCCTACTAACGAAACATTGTTTTTTTAAAATTTCGCCCCAATATTGGCAAAGTTAAGACACAAAAAAAAGTTAAAAAAACTGAATTTTTACAAATTCACTTTTTCTCGAAAGGGGTTCAAAAGGGTTTTTCTTTTTTGAATGACAAATGAAAAAAGTGGATTGCTACTAACAAAAACTTTTGCTTTTTTAATCGCCCAAAAATTGGCAAATTTAAAGAGCACGGAAAATTTGAGAAACTAAATTTTTTATAATTCACGTTTTTCGCGAAAAGGGGGTTAAAATGATTTTTCCCGGGTTTTTGAATGACAAAAGTAAAAAAACGGGTGCGCTACTAACGGGAAAAATTTTTTTTTAAACGTCCCAATTTTGGGGGCAAAGTTTAGAGCAGGAAAAGTGAGAAAACTAAATTTTTTAAAAATTTCACTTTTTCCGAAAAGGGGTTTCAAAATGAGTTTTGGGTTTAAATGAAAAAAAGAAAAGGAAACTGGATGCGCTACAAAACTGAAACTTGTTTTTTTAAATATTTTTTCCCATATTGGAAAAAAATTTAAGCAGGGAAAATTTGAGAAAAACTAAATTTTTACAAATTCACGATTTTTTCCTCAAAAAGTTTTTTTCAAAATGATTTTTGGGGGTTTTTAAAATACAAAAGTAAGAAAAACGGGAAGCGCTACTAAGAACCATTGCTTTTTTAAATCGCCCCCAATTTTGGCGAGTTTTAAAAATTTGGGGAAAACTAAATTTTTAAAAATTTTAGAATACTAAATTTTTTTAAAAATTTTTTCTTTTGCTTTTTTTTCCCCGTTTTCTCGAAAAGTGGGTTAAAAATTTGTTTTCAGGTTTGAATGAAAATATGTAAGAAAAACGTTTTAGCTACAAACTGAAAAAATTGCTTTTTTTAAATCGTCCCCCAATTTTGGGCAAAGTTAGAGAAACGGAAAAGTTGAGAATACTAAATTTTTACAAATTCCGTTTTTCCGAAAAGTGGGTTAAAAAAGATTTTTTGGGTTTAAAAATTTAAACAAAAGTAAAAAAATGGACCCGCTACTAACTAAAACTTTGCTTTTTTAAATCGCCCCAATTTTGGGCCCAAATTTTTAGAGCAGGGAAAATTTGAGAAAACTGAATTTTTACAAATTCACGATTTTCCCCGAAAAAGGGTTCACTTATTTTTTCTGGGTTTTAAAAAGAAAAATTTGGGGTAAACAAAATTTGAGTTTTATAACTGAAAAATTTGCATTTAAAAAAATCGTCCCAATTTTGGGAAAATTTAGAGCACGGAAAAATTTTGGGAGAATATTTAAATTTTTTTTTTTTTTTTAAAAATTCACGATTTTCTCAAAAAAGGGGGTTTAAAAAATGATTTTTCCGGGTTTTTGAATGACAAAAGTAAGAAAAAGGGAAATTGCGCTACTAACTAAAAACATTGTTTTTTTAAATCGTCCCAATTTTGGCAAAGTTAGAGCACGGAAAAGTTGAAAAAACTAAAATTTTTAAAAATTTAAACGATTCTCTCGAAAAGTGGGTTAAAAATTTTTTTTTCTAGGTTTGAATGCAAAAGTAAGAAAACCCGGATGAGCTATTTAACAAAAAACATTGTTTTTTAAATCTTTCTAAAAAATGGAAAAGTAGAGCACGGAAAATTTGAAAAAAACTAAATTTTTAAAAAAGTTGAAAATACTAAATTTTTTTAAAAAATTCCCACGATTTTTGAAAAGGGGGTTTCAAAAGGATTTTCTGGGTTTTAAAAATGACAAAAATAAGAAAACTGGAGCGCACTAACTAAAAAAGGCTTTTTTAAACTCCCAATATGGCGAGTTTCGAAAAGTTGAAAATTAACTGAATTTTTACAAATTCAGGGATTTTCTCGAAAAGTGGGTTAAAAAGGGGTTTTTCGGGTTTTTAAATTTGGAAAAAATTTTATGAAACTGGTTTGTGCTCAAACTGAAAAAAATTTTTTTTTTAAATTTGCCCCAAATATTGCAGCTTCGAAAAGTTGAGAATACTGAATTTTAAAAATTCACGATTTTCTCAAAAGGGGGGTTTCAAAATTTTTTTTCGGGGTTTGAATGACAAAAGTAAGTAAACGGGAGAGTTTAACTAACTAAAAACATTGTTTTTTTAAAGTCGCCCCAAATATTGGCAAATTTTAGGCATAAAAAATTTAAAAAAACTAAAATTTTTAAAAAATTCCCACAAATTTTCGCGAAAAGGGTTTTCAAAATGAGTTTTTTTGGGTTTAAAAAATGACAAAAGTAAAAAAAACTGGATGGGGTACTAACTGAAACTTTGTTTTTTTTTAAATTTCGCCCCAAAAATTGGCAAATTTAGAGCAGGGAAAAATTTGGGGAAAACTGAATTTTTACAAATTCAAGTTTTTCTAAAAAGGGGGGGTTCAAAATTTTTTTTCGGGGGTTTTAAATGACAAAAGTAAGTAACCCTGGAGGCGCTACAACGGGGAACTTGTTTTTTTAAATTAGCCCCAATATTGGAAAAGTTAGAGCACGGAAAAGTTGAGAATACTAAATTTTTTTAAAAATTTCAGGGATTTTCTCGAAAATGGGTTAAAAAGATTTTTTTTGGGTTTAAATGCCCAAAAGTAAGTAAACTGGATGCGCTCTAACTGAACCAGTTTTTTTAAATCCCCCCAAATATTGGCAAGCGGGAAAAGTTGGGGGGAAACTAAATTTTGAAAATTTTGAGAATACTGATTTTTACAAATTAAAGATTTTCTCAAAAAGGGGTTTTTAAAAATTTATTTTTCTAGGTTTGAATGACAAAGGGGAAAGGGAAAAACAAAATTTGAGCTACAAAACGGAAACATTGCTTTTTAAATCGCCCAATTTTTGGAAAATTTTAGAGCACGGAAAATTTTGAGAATACTAAATTTTTAAAATTCACGATTTTCTCAAAAAAAGGGGTTCAAAATGATTTTTTTTGGGTTTGAAGAAAAAAAGTAAGAAAAACGGGAAATCCCCTATTTAACTGAACATTGCTTTTTAAATCGTCCCAATTTTGGCAAATTTAGACCCGGGAAAAAGTTAAAAAAAATAAATTTTTTTACAAATTCACGTTTTTCTCAAAAAGTGGGTTAAAAAATGAGTTTTCTGGTTTTGAAGACAAATGTAAGAAAATTTTGGAATTTCGCTACTAACTGAAACATTGTTTTTTTTAAAATCGTCCCAATATTGGAAAAAGTTAGAGCAGGGAAAAGTTGAAAAAACTAAATTTTTTTAAATAATTCACGTTTTTTCGCAAAAAAAGTGGGTTCAAAAGGTTTTCGGGGTTTAAAGACAAAAGTAAATAACTGGATGCGCTACTAACGGGAAACTTTGTTTTTTTTTTTAAAATCGTCCCAAAAATTGGCAAAGTTAGACACGGAAAAATTTGAAAAAATTTAATTTTTTAAAAATTCACGATTTTTCCGAAAATTTTTTTAAAAATGAGTTTTTCGGGTTTGAATGAAAAAAGTAAGAAAACCCTGGATCCCGCTATAACTAAAAACATTGCTTTTTTAAAGGGTCGCCCCAATTTTGGGGCCAAATTTAAAGAGCAGGGAAAAAATTTGAGAATACAAAATTTTTTAAAAATTTTCACTTTTTTCTCGTAAAATTTGGGTTTCAAAATGAGTTTTCTGGGTTTTGAATGACAAAAGAAAAGTAAAGGGATGAGTTTATAACTAAAAACATTGTTTTTTTAAAGTCGCCCCAAATTTTGGGCAATTTGAGCAGGGAAAAAAGTTGAGAAACTAAATTTTTTAAAAATTCACGATTTTCTCTTTTAAAGTTTTTTCAAATGATTTTCCGGGTTTTGGGAATGACAAAAGTAAGTAAACTGGATGCGTTTACAACGGAAACATCGTTTTTTTTTTAAATCGCCCCAATTTTGGCAAAGTTAAAACAGGAAAATTTGGGAAAAAAACTGTTTTTTAAAAAAATTTCACGATTTTCTCAAAAAGGGGGGTTTTAAAAATTAGTTTTCTGGGTTTAATGAAAAAGTAGTAAACGGATGTGCTCCCTAACGAAAGTTTTTTTTTTTTTAAATTGCCCCAATTTTGGCGAGCTTCAAAAATTTGAGAATAGAATTTTTAACA
>JANFPS010000633.1:0-11077 GCA_024703675.1 Drosophila nebulosa | reverse complement strand
ATCTACTTCTTCTTATCTCTCTTCTATCTCTCTCTTCTTCTCTCTCTAATCTCCTTCCTCTAGCTATCTTACTTCTCCTGTACTCTTCTTCTTCTTATCTCTCTTCTCTATCTCTCTCTTCTCTTCTGTAACTTCTTATCTTCTCTCTTCTTCTAATCTTCTCGTATCTTCTTCTCTTTCTTCTTCTATCTATCTCTCTCTCTTCTCTTCTTTCTCTTCTCTGCTTCTCTCTTCTTCTCTCTCTTCTCTTCCATCTCTCTACTCTCTAATCATTCTCCTCTCTCTCTCTCTCTTCTCCTATCTACTTCTCTTCTTCTCTCTCTCTTGGTCTCTAATCTCTCTCTTCTTCTCTACTCTTCTAATCTAAATGATCTTCACTATCACTGCTTCCTTCTCTTCTTCTTCTTCTCTCTCTCTATCCTCTATCTCTCTTCTTCTTATCTATCTTCTCTCTTTCTCTCTTCTTATCCTTATCTCTATATCTTCTTATCTATCCTCTCTTCTTCCTATCTCTCTCTATCTCTCTTCTATCTATCTCTCTTATCTCTTCTCTTTCTTCTACTCCTCTTCTTATATCTTTATCTCTCTCTTTCTTCTTCTTCTATCTTTTCTTCTTCTCTCTCTTCTTATCTTTCATTTTCTCTTCTCTCTCTATCTCTATCTTCTATCTCTCTCTTCTTATCTTCTCTTCTATCTTCTCTCTATCTCTCTATCTCTCTCTCTATCTATCTATCTTCTCTTCTTCTTCTTCTCTTGCTCTCTCTTCTTCTCTCTTCTATCTATCTCTCTCTTTTTCATATCTCCCTATCTTCTAATCTATCTCTATCTCTCTTATCTCTCTCTTTCCCTTCTCGCTTCTATCTTCTCTCTCTCTCTTCTTCCTCTTTATCTCTCTCTTTCTTTATCTCTATCTCGATCTTCTTTCTCTCTCTCTCTCTTCTATCTTCTCTCTGTCTATCTATCTCTACTTCTCTCTATGCTCTTCTCTTCTCTTATCTTCTTCTATCTATCTCGCTCTTCTCTCTTCTCTATCTATCTCTATCTTCTATCTCTATCTCCTTCTCAAAACTCTTCTATCTCTTATCTTCTCTCTCTCTATCTCCTCTCTCTCTCTCTCTCTTTCTCTATCTCTCTCTCTATCTCCTACTCTCTTATCTTTCTTCTTCTCTATCTTCTCTCTTCCTCTCTCTCTCTTCTCACTCTCTCTTTCTTCTCTTGCTTCTATCTTCTCTTCATCTTCTCTCCATTCCTTCGATCTCTCATCTTCTTCTCTCTCTTCTTCTATCTTATCCCATCTAATCTCTCTGCTTTTCTCTTTCTCTTCTCTTCTTCTTCTCTTATCTCTTTCTTTTTATCTCTCTATCCTCTCTCTCTTCCTGCCTTTCTTCTTCTCTATCTCCTTCTCTTCTCTCTCTTCTATCTCTCTCTTCTATCTCTTCTTCTTCTCTTAAGCTCTTCTCTTCTCTCTAATCTCTTCTCTCTCTCTATCTTCTCTTCTCTTTCTCTTCTTCTCTTCTATCTTCTCTTCTTCTCTCTCTCTTCTCATCTATCTAATCTATCTATCTTCTTCTCTCTCTATCTCTCTCTTTCTTCTTTCTTCCTCCTTCTCTTCTCTCTCTCTCTATCTTCTCTCTCTTCTTCTATCTCTTCTTCTTATCTATCTCTTCTTTCTATCTTCTCTATCTTATCTCTTCTATCTATCTCTTCTCTCTTCTCTTCTCTATCTTCTCTTCCTCTTTCTTCTTCTCTCTTCTATCTTCTTCTCTCTCTCTCTCTCTTCTCCTCTTCTTATCTTCTATCTCTCTTCTCTCTTCTCTCTTATCCTCTCTATCTCTTACCTAATCTCTTCTTCTCTCTTCTAATCTATCTTCTCTCTTCTACTACTCGTGTATCTATCTCTTAATCTCTGCCTCTTCTTCTTCTCTCTCTTTCGCTAACTTCTATCTTCTCTTCTTCTCTCTCTCTCTCTCTTTACTTGCCTCTTCTCTCTCGCTATCTCATCTTTCTTCCTAGCTATCTTCTCTCTCTATCTTCTTCTCTTCCTTCTTCTTCTATCTCTTTCTATATCTAGATCTCTCTATCTCTATCTCTCTTCTTCTATCTGATCTCTCTCTCTTCTCCTTTATTCTTCTTCTCCTCTCTATCTCTTCTCTTCTTCTTTCTCTATCTTCTTCTCTTTCTATCTATCGCTATCTCTCTAATGCTCTCCCTTCTTACTCTCTTATCCTCTATCTCTATCTAATCTCTCTCTCTCTCTCTATCTTCTCTCTCTTTCTTCTCTTTCCTCCCTGATCTCTCTGCTTCTTCTTCTCTCTTCTTTCTGATATCTTATCTCTCTTTCTTGCTTTCTATCTCTTTCCTTCTCTTTCTCTTCTTCTGTCTCTCTCTCTCTCTGCTTCTCTATCTCCTCCTTCTTCTCTCTCTATCTCTTTCTCTTCTCTTCTCTTCTATACCTTCTTCTTCTATCACTATCTTCTCTCTTACTCTCTCTCTCTCTACTATCTCTTGCTTTTCTTCTTTCTTCTCTCTCTCTGATCTCTATCTTCTATCTTCTTCTCTCTCTTCTCTCTCTCTATCTCTTCTTCTTCTTATCTACTTCTTCTTTCTATCTTCTTCTCTCTATCTATCTCTCTAATCTCTTCTACTCTCTTCTTCTCTCTCTTACTTTCTCTCTTTCTCTCTTCTCTACTCTTCTGCTCTTTAATCTATCTCTCTCTTCTTCTTATCTTCTTCTCTCTCTTATTCTATCTTCTCTCTCTTTCTCTTCTCATCTCTCTCTAATCTCTCTTCTTCTTATCTTCTCTCTTCTTCTTCTCTTCTGCTCTCTTATCTATATCTCTCTATCTCTCTCTGAATCTCTCTCTTCTCTCTTCTCTCTCTTTCTCCTCCTATCTTCTCTTCTCTTCTCTATCTTCTCTATCTCGTCTTCTCTTCTTCTTCTCTTCTCTCTAATCTTCTTCTGCTCTTCTACTATCTATCACTTATCTTCTCTCTCTTAATCTTCTATCTCTCTCTTCTTCGAATCTTTCTATCTCTCTCTTCTGCTTCTATCTCCTCTTCTCATGCTTCTATCTCTATCTAATCTCTATCTCTATCTCTTTCTCTTCTCTATCTACTTCTAAATCTAGTCTCTATCTTCTTCTATCTATCTCTATCTTCTATCTACCTATCTTATCTCTACCTTCCTCTACCTTCTTATCTCTAACCTCTTCTCATCTCTCTATCTTTCTCTCTTCTCTCTCTATCTTCTTTCTTTCTATCTTCTCATTCTATCTCTTCTTCTCTCTTTCTTATCTCTAATCTCTTCTCGATCTTCTCTAACTTCCTCCTTCTATCCTGCTTCTCTTCCTTCTCTCTATCTACTTATCTTATCTTTCTCTTTCTCTTCTCTTCCTAATCTCTCGCTTCTTCTCTCTCTTGCTTCTCCTACTCTCTCTCTATCTTCTTCTCTATCTTCTCTCTTCTAAACTATCTCTCTTCTTATCTCTCTAATCTCTTCTCTTCTTCTCTATATCTCTTCTAAACTATCTTCTAATCTATCTCTTCTTCTTCTATATCGTTCTATCTTACTCTGGTCTCTTCTATGGGCTAGGGTACTCTTCTTCTCTCTATCCTCTCTGCTTCTTCTTTCTGATTTACCTTCTCCTATATCTTCTGTTCTTCTCTTCCTCTCTACTTCTCTTTCTGCTCGGGCTCTTCTATCTCATCTCTTCTTCTCTCTTGGATATCTCTCATCTTCTCTCTTTATCTATATCTCTAATCTTGCTTCTAATCTTCTCTATCTCTTCTCTCTTCTCCTTCTCTGACTTCTAAAGTCCTTCATAAACTCTCTTTCGGTATACTCTATCTGCTCTCGGTTCTCTTACTCTCTAGGGGCAAATGTTGCTTCTTCATTACCTACTCTTCTTCTGCTGGTCTCTATACTTCTATAAATCTAAAAAACTCATCTCTCTACTTCCTTACCTTGCTCAAATATCTCTCTATCTTCTTCTATCTCATTCTAATCTGGGTCTCTCTACTGATCTCTATCTTCTTCCTCAATATCTCTCTTTCTTCTTCTATCTTCTAAACTGGCCATCTTCTAAGGGGCTTCCATCTATCTTCTCTGGGGATCTCTCTATCTTTCTTCTATCTGGGGATCTCTTACTCTCTACCTACTCTGGCATATGCTAATCTTATCTTATTCTATACTTCGTATCTCTGATCTCTCTTCTATCTGTCCCATACTCTATCTCTTCCTTCTTTCTCTTTCTGCTCTCTATCTTCTTACCCTTCTCTTCTTCTCTCTTTCTCTGCTATCTCTTCCTCCTTCTACTTCTTCTCTATCTCTCTTACTATCTAGCTTCTCTTTCTATCATCTCTCTCTTCTTCTCTCTTCTCTTTAATCCGTTTCTCTGGATTCTCTTCTTCTATCTAGCTTCTCTATCTTTCTACTTTCTTCTTCACATCTTTCTGAAATCTCTTCTTTCTATCTGCTCTATCTATCTCTCTCATTCTCTATCTCTTCTATCTTCTCTCTCTCTCTCTCTTCTATCTTCTCTTCTTCTTCTCTCTCCTCTATCTCTATCTCTGCTCTCTATCTCCTTCTCTACTATCTCTAATCTCTCTTCTTCCTATCTCTCTTTATCTTCTCTCTCTTCTTCTTTCTCTCTGATCCATTTCTCTATCTTATCTTCTTCTCTTCAATCTTACTTCTTCTTCTCTCTCTTCCTTTTCTATCTCTCCCTATCTCTCTCTTCTCTCTCTCTCCTCTCTTCGCTTCTCTTCTTCTTCTTCTCTCTCTTCCTATCTATCTTCTCTTCTCTCTCTCTCTCTATCTCTCTGTCTCTCTTCTCTCTTATCTTCTCTTCTACTCTTCTATCTTCTCTCTCTTCTCTCTATCTATCTCTATCTGCTAATCTTCTCTTTCTGCTCTCTTTCTCTCTCTCTTCTTCTCTCTCTCTTCTTCTCTTTCTCTTTTCTCTTCTTCTTCTCTTCTCTCGCTCTATCTAATCTTCTATCTCTTCTTTCTACTTCTTCTCTTATCTTAATCATCTCTATCTCTATCATCTTCCTCGTCTCTCTCTATTCTCTTACATCTATCTTCTCTCTCTTTCTTCTTCTATCTCTATCTTCTTCTCTGATCTATCTCTATCTTATTCTTTCTCTTCTTCTATCTCTCTCTCTTCTGCTTCTAATGCTTCTATCTATCTCTCCTCTCTTATCTTCTCTGTCTATAATCTCTATCTACTCTTCTCTTCTCTCGTAGTAACACGTCTACCACTGCTTGTTGTGAGACGTAACTGTGTTAATCTCTTTTGCGCTTTTTGTTTATAATTTCACGAATGGTTATTAGACATAATTTATTAGAATCCGCCCATGTTTCATTTTGTTTGGATTTGATAAAGCGGTGCTTTCTTATTTAAGACCTTAAACGATTTTATTTAAATTCTGGCGAATGTTGTTGTCCTTTTATGAAATGCGATTTTTCTGATCATGTCCGTAATTTTCTATTTTAACGACTTTGTCTAATCATTAGATCTACGTGATTTTTTTCCTAGAGCGTTCTTTTAATACTATTAAGTAACCAGCGTTCGGACTGAGGTTCAGAGCTGTTAAAATCGCTTTAAACCCGACTAGTAAATAGTTTTGGACTCTGAGTGTGGTGGTTTGAATCCACAAGCTCTATGAAACGTTAATGACGTCAGGCCGTACTATCTTTAACTTTGGCTCTCTTCCTCCCATTTTGGAAACGCAATTTAATACTTAATTTTTTTTTTTTTTATTTGATTGCTGCTGCACAGGTATTAGTATACGCGAAGAATGGGGAGTACAAGTGGTCCCTCCGCAGTCGTTGGGGCTGCTATCCTTGGTTCGGTATTTCGTTAACTTAAGTTTCATTCAGCCTTCCTGCTTTTAGTTTTTTTTTACCACACCGCGTTTTTTTCCATCACACTCAACTTACTGCTTTTTCCCTTCTTGTTTTACAAACATGGGGCTTTTAGGGCTGGTACATAATTTCTTGACATTAATTTGACCTAATTCCCGAGAATACCCTACAATTTTCAATGGTAGTCAGTGCTGCCTTCTTCTGGGTCCTAGTACAATGGAGAGGCGGGGAGAACTCTAACTCATACTTTTAAATGTATTCTTGTTCTAAGTCATAAACTAACAAAACTCTGTTCTATTTCTAATTATAGAAAGTACTCTATTTCCAATCTCATAGCCAAAAATGTTTTTCTAATTAATCTATTCATTTATTAAAATTTTTTGTTTCATTTATGTGTTATTAAAATTTTTATTTTATGTTTTGCCCTTTTACAGGTATATATTTATATATTTGTTTTATGTTTTGTTTTTTGTTTAGATTTATTAAATGCAGCACATTAATGCTTAGGCTGTAGGTGAGTGTTTGTGTGTGTCTGTGTGTGTGTAAGGTGTAATTGTTCACCTTGTAATTTTTTGCAATTTACAGGTATCCCTACCACTCTTGTTGAGCAACTTTAATGTCGCACAATTTAACATAATTATTTATTAGTAACGAAAAAAAATATGCATTCGCTGCATAGTTAAAAATAATTTGTTGGGCGTTCTTTGTAACGCTGTCGGTTCACTAGTCCTTGGTCTGGCTTGATGCGTCAGACGATGCCGGTGCTGGCTGCACAGTCTTCCTAATCTATATATTTTTTTTGGTGGGGGACCGGTGCTGGCGGCAAAAGTGACGTGGCCACCTGGGGACATCGTTGGGCAAGCACCGCAATGCACTTGGCCG
Organism: Drosophila nebulosa; assembly: GCA_024703675.1. Classification (NCBI taxonomy): domain Eukaryota; kingdom Metazoa; phylum Arthropoda; class Insecta; order Diptera; family Drosophilidae; genus Drosophila; species Drosophila nebulosa. The sequence continues at coordinate 4,326 of JANFPS010000633.1, read as the reverse complement.
AAGAGTGATACGCTTGTTTATGCAACTGTCACGTCTGGTTGTTTTGAATATTTATTTTCGAATGTTCTTTCCACTTTATTCAATTTATTCTTAAGAAACAACATTCTGAGTACGGAAAACCTAAATACAGAGGAGAAAGCACACACTATCCAAATTTGCTCAAAATTTTCAGACATATTTTATAAAAAAGAAACCCAACAAACCTTCAGTAGCGAAATAACACACTCGATCCCAACTACAGATAATATTCTTTGTTAAGTCTTATCGTCAGCCATTCATTCATAAACAAGAAATAAAGAAACAAATTTAGTTTCTGATTTTGTAATATAAAAAGTGCGTAAGGACCCTTTAAATTATATAGGAAAATAGCGCACGTGCATGGTTGACCAACGAACCTCCCCGACCGATTGTTTTGCTAGCCGCAACAAGAGTCCCTCCGATTACCACTGCAGTGCTTTAATATGTTTATATCTGGTGTGCAACAACATTCGCAGGTATAGCGAAGAACATCATTATACCTTTTGACACACCAAATGTACAGAGCATCGTTCCTGTTCATTACGTTGAGTAAGCGCCCTCATGCTTTTATTTTGAGGGGGACATATGTTATTGCAAGTGTCTAAGTGTTAATAAGAAAACGGATGTTTACTTTGAAATGCTAATATTTTAGCGGCGAAAAGTACATAAAGTTAATGGGTATTGAGGATGGAAGGATACATGATATTGACGCGATTTGATTGGCCTAAATATTAATAATGAATTAATAATTTTTGGTTTTTAGGGGAACAATTATTATTGCAAGTGTTCAATTGTTCATGAACAAAACGGATCTTTAGTATAAAGCTATCAATTTTAGGGTGTGAAAAATTGATAAGTTAATGGGTTAAGGTTAGGTAGATGACTACCCCATTCTAAAAGAAATAGCCTGTGTAGTATGTTGTTGCGGTTTTAGCCTTAAGAATTAATTGAATAAAGTTGACAGAACATTCGAATAAAACAGTAAAAAGAACCAGAGGTGCCCGTGTATTATATTGGACAGGACAACCGTGCTAATTGGCGGCGATGCTCCTTCAACACGACCCACTGAACAACTCCAATTGCATAAACAAGCCTATCACTCCTCGGCCTAGTGGGATTTGAAATTATTAAGGCTAAGGCTGATGGTATAGACTTTACTACTTTACTTTACTACTTAAGTTTGGGAATTTGGAGGATTCTGTCCGTTTTCCGAGAATCTGGGGAACATGCTAATATGTATTTTTTGGTTAATAGCCTAGTTATTTCTTCTATTGGAATTTCTACGGCCTCTAGAGTAACCTCTATTTTGGTCTTGAGGTCTATTATATCTGTCACCGTTATTGTAATTGTAATTATTTTGGTAATTGCCTCTTTCTCGGTAATTACCCCGGTTGGCATGAGTAAAATCATTTTGTCGCTGTTGGCAGTACAGTGTAGTATTTGACTGTCCTTTTGCTTATGTACAGCTGTTTACAAATTTGGATATAGCATCATTCATGTTATTGAATGTGCCTGCCTCCATTATGATTTTTACTCTATCGATTGCACAATTGTGAGTCATAGCCTTGACAGCGAATTTTGTGCTGTACTGGTTGGCTAGCTCCGGTGTCAATCCATCGTTGATACACTCTCCTTCCAGAGATTTAGTCAATTTTTCTACTTCTAGGGTATATTGATTCTAGGTTTTATTTTTTATTTTTTAAGGGGGTTTTAAAATTTTTTTTTTTTTATGACGGCTTTTGGGCAAAGTTTTTGTTTTGGGGGGGGTCCAAAGGAAATTTTTTTAATTTTACCCCCGCAGATTTTTTTCCCCCTTTACCCTTTGAAATTTTCTTTAAAAAAGTTGTACGAGGGGCTTTTTTAGGAAATTTTCCCTTTTTGTGTTCAACAGCCCCTTTTTATCGTCAAAATCCGACTCGAGTTTGGCCTTTTTCCTTTGAAACTGATCATCGAACGGCTGGTGAACTGGTCCCTTTGGGAAAATAGGGGCAAAGTGTGCCTCTCCGTATGTACCAAAGATTACTCAAATCTTAGAAAACACGTCACCCCCTGTTTGGTGAATTTAAACTGGAAATCTCTTTTCGTTTTTGTGTATAATTTCCGAAGTTATTTACTTTTTATTTAGAATCCGCACAGTTTCATTTTTTTTTTTGATATCGGGGGGCTTTCTTATTAAAAATTTAAACGATTTATTAAATTCTTGGGGGGTTGTTTTTTTAAAAATGCGATATTTCTGATCATTCCAAATTTAAATTTTCCTTTTTTTAGACTTTGTTTAAATCATTAGATTATTCGTATCTTTTCCTAAGCTTCCTTAATACGCCTTTAGGACTGGGGTTCAGAGCTGTTAAAATGGGGCTTTTAAACCCTTTAGAAATATTTTGAACTCTTAGTGTGGTGTTGTAAACAAGTCTATGCGTTAAGACGTCAGCCGTACTATCTTTTAACTTTGGATTTCTCTGCCTCCCATTTTTGGAAACCAAAATTTAAAATTAATTTTTTTTTTTTTTTATTGGCTCCGCACAGGTATACTCGAGAATGGGGAGTATAAATGGGCCCTCGGGTCGTTTGGGGGAGGCTTTTCCCTTGGTCTCGGTATTTCGTTAAGGTGTTTAGTTATTATTATCTTGGGTTTTCCCAAATTTTGTATAGGGGAGTGTAGGTGGGGTGGGTGGCGTTTTTTTAATTTTCAATCGGTGTGCAATTTCACCGGGTGGGCCAATTTATTGAATTTGGGGTGTTTAAAGTTAAAATTTTTGCCTTCCTGGCTTTTAGTTTTTTCCAACCCCCGTTTTTTTCCATCACACTCAACTTACTGCTTTTTCCCTTTTTGTTTTTACAAACATGGGGCTTTTGGGCTGGGACATAATTTTTTTGACATTTAATTTGACCTAATTTCCCCCGAATACCCACAAATTTTTTAAAGGTAGTCAGTGCTGCCTCCCTTTGGGGCCTAGTAAAATGGGAAAGGGGGGGAGAACTCTAACTCTCTTTTAATGTATTTTGTTTTAATCATAACCAAAAAAAAACTCTTTTTTCTATTCCTATTAAAAAGACCCTATTTCCAATCCATGCCAAAAATGTATATTTCATAATTATTATTTATTTATTTTTAAAATTTTTTTGTTTTTTATGTAAAATTTAAAATTTTTTATTTTTTTTTTCCTTTTACAGGGATTATTTTTAATTTTTTTTTTTTTTTTTTTTTTTTTTAATTTTTAAATTTTCAGCAATTAATGCTTTTGGCTGTAGGAGTGTTTTGTTGTCTGTGGTGTGTAAGGTGTAATTTTCACCTTTTAATTTTTTTAATTTTGTATCCCCACCCCCTTTTTTGACAACTTTTTAAAGTCGCACAATTTAAATAATTATTTTTTTATTTTTAACGAAAAAAAATATGCTCGCTTTTCATAGTTAAAAATAATTTTTTTGGGGGTTTTTTGTAAGTGTCGGGGTTTTTCACCCTTTTTTGGGCTGGCTTGATGCGCGAGATGCCGGTGCGGCTGCACAGTTTCCTTTTTTTTATTAAATTTTTTTTGGTGGGGGACCGTTTTGGCGGCAAAGGTGGATCCGAATCACGTAGGGAACAGGGGAATTTTGAAATGTTTTCTTTAGAGGCACATTAATTGGTTGCGGTTATTTGAAATTGTAAATTACTGATAACTTTCGCATGGGGGCACTCCGAGCGCAGAGCGCGCCCGAAGCTGGAGAACTTCCCAGATTTAAATACCAATTTGCCCAGGTACGGCAAAACGTCGAGAAAATTTTCGAAACACCACAATCTTGAAAATTTAAGGCCTATCGAAGGCACCGATGTCAAAAGCTGCGCCAATCCAGCCGGAGTTGTAGATGCAATTACTTCCTTCACGAATGTAGCGGCAAATATTGCCGCTTTGGCTGAGCTTCAATTTTTTTCAAAAATGACGGCAAATAATTTGCAAGCACCAACAGATCGGCACCCAAAAGCGGGGGCACCTCTTCATTTTCCCCAGCATTCAAATTTTTGTTGGGGCCCAAATTTGGGCCCAATTGTTGAGGGCGAAAAATTTTTTGAGTACGTTTTCGCTTCTGAGGCGGTTTCAATGTGTAGCCGTGGTGGCCCCTGGGGACTGTTTGGGGAAAACACCGCAATGCACTTGCCAAAGTGATACCTTGTTTAGCAAAATGTACGTCGGGGTTTTTTTGAATATTTATTTTCGAAGTTCTTTCCACTTTATTCAATTTATTTTTAAAAACAAATTCTGAGTACGGAAAAACCCAAATACAGAGGGAAAACACGCTTATCCAAAAAATTTTTTTAACTATTTTATA
>JANFPS010000632.1:0-11077 GCA_024703675.1 Drosophila nebulosa | reverse complement strand
AAAAATTGATTAATCTCAATTTTCCGGCTCTAATTTTGCCAATATTGGGATGATTACAAAAAGAATGTACAGTTGGGCTCATCGAGTTTACTTTTATTTGTCATTGAAACCTAGACAACTCATGTTTAAAACCCAACTTTCGAGGAAAATCGTAAATTTTGTAAACATTGAGTTATCTCAACTTTTCCGTGCTCTAACTTTGCCAATATTGGCATGATTACAAAAGGGAATGTATCAATAAGTAGCTCATCGAGGTTACTTTCATTGTCATTCAAACTATAGGAACTTATTTTGAATTCACTTTTCGAGAAAATCGTGAATTTGTAAAAATTTAGTAATCTCAATTTTTCCGTTCTCTGACTTTGCCAATATTGGGATGAATACAAAAAGCAATGTATTAGCTGGTAGCTCATCGAGTTTACTTGTATTTGTTATTCAAATCTAGAAAACATATTTGAACCCACTTTTTGAGAAAATCGGGAATTTGTAAAAATTGAGTAATCTCAACTTTTTCGTGCTCTAACTTTGCCAATATTGGGATGATTACAAAAAGCAATGTAAGTCAGTTAGTGGCATATCGAGTTTACTTTTATTTGTCGTTCAAACCTAAAAAAACTCATGTTGAACCCACTTTTCGAGAAAATCGTGAATTTGTCAAAATTGAGTTATCTCAACTTTTCCGTGCTCTATCCCAGCCAATATTGGCATGATAACAAAAGGGAATGTATCAATAAGTAGTTCATCGAGGTTACTTTCATTTGTCATTCAAGCCTAGAGAACTTATTTTGAATCCACTTTTCGAGAAAATCGTGAATTTGTAAAAATTGAGTAATCTCAACTTTTCCGTGCTCTAACTTTGCCAATATTGGCATGATTAAAAAAAGCAATGAATTAGCTAGTAGCTCATCGAGTTTACTTTCATTTGTCATTGAAACCTAGAGAACTTATTTCGAATCCACTTTTCGAGAAGATCGTGAATTTGTAAAAATTGAGTAATCTCAACTTTTCCGTGCTCTGACTTTGCCAATATTGGGATGATTACAAAAAGCAATTGTATAGTTAGTAGTCATCGAGTTTATTTTTATTTGTCATTAAAAACCTAGAAAATTATGGTGAACCCCATTTTTCGAGAAAAAATCGTGAATTTTGAAAAATTGAGAATCTAAACTTTTCCGTGCTCTGATTTCCCAATTTTTGGGTGTTTCAAAAAGCAATGTTTAAATAGTAGCTCATCGATTTACTTTCATTTGTCTTTGAAACCTAAAAACTTATTTCGAATCCCTTTTCGAAAAAGATCGTAAATGTGTAAAAATTTGAGAAATCTCAAATTTCCCCGTGCTCTGATTTTCCCAAATTTATTGGGATAAAAAAAAAGCAATTTTTTGGGATGAATACAAAAAGCAATTGTTTAGCTAGTAGTGACGATTTTACTTTCATTTGTCATTAAAATGAGAACTTATTTCGAATCCCTTTTCGAGAAAATCGTAAATTTTGTAAAAAAATTAGTAATCTCAACTTTTCCGTTTTTTAATTTCCAATTTTGGAAATTAACCAAAAAGGAAATTATAAATTTTTACCAAATTATTTTCCCCCAAAAATTTGGGTTAAAATTTTAAAAATTTTAAGAAAAACAAAAAATTTAAAACCCCACCTTTTCATAAAGGGGAAATTTGGAAAAAATTGAGAATTAAAATTTTCCTTTTTAAACTTTTTTCCAAAATGGGTTTAAAATTTTACAAAAGGGGAAATGAATGATAAGTAGCTAATTAGTTTTTTTAAAATTTGCCATTAAACCTTAGAAAATTTAATTTTTCCCCAAATTTTTAAAAACCCGTTTTCAAAAGGGGATTTTTTTATTTTTGAATGAAAAATAAAAGAAAATGATAAACTACTTTTTAATAAATTCCCTTTTGGGTTAATCCCCCCAAAATATGGCCGGGATGAGCACGGAAAATTGAGAAACCAATTTTAAAATTCCCAATTTCTCGAAAAGTGGGTCAAATAGTTTTCTAGTTTGAAGACAAATAAAAGTAAACTGATAACCCACTAACTGAAATTTTTTGTAATCTTCCCAATAGGGCCCAAAAGTTAGAGCAGGGAAAAAAGTTGAGATTACTAAATTTTTAAAAATTTTACGATTTTCTCAAAAAGTGGTTCAAAAAAGTTTTTGGGTTTAATAACAAATAAAAAACTCGAAGCTCCCAGTAAAAAATTTTGGCCTTTTTTTGGATTCATCCCAATTTTGGGCAAAAGGAAGGGAAAAAATTGAAAATTACTAAATTTTTAAAAATTAACGATTTTCCGAAAAGGGGAATTCAAAATAAGTCTCAAAGGTTTAATGACAAATGAAAGAAAACCCCCGTGAGCTACTTTTTAAATACCCCCCCTTTTGAAATCCCCCCCAATTTTGGCCCAAATTTTTAGAGCCCCGGGAAAAGTTGAAAAAAAATCAATTTTAAAAAATTCACGTTTTCTCGAAAAGGGGGTTTCCCCCCCATAAGTTGTCTAGGTTTCAAGGGACAAAAAAAAAGAAAAACTCGATGAGTTTCCTAACTGATACATTGTTTTTTGAAAATCATCCCAAATTGGCAAATTTAGACCCGGAAAAAATTTGGGAGTTTAACTCAATTTTTAAAAAATTCACGATCTTCTCGAAAAGTGGATTAAAAATAATTTTCTGGGTTTTTCAATGACAAATAAAAAGTAAACTCGATGACCCTACTAGCAAATTTCATTGCTTTTTTACCTTTCCCAATTTTGGCCAAATTCAGAGCGGGGGGAAAAAATTTGAAAATTACTAAATTTTTACAAATTCACGATTTTCTCGAAGAGTGGTTTCCCAAAATAATTCTCTGGGTTTTAAATGAAAAAATGAAATTTAACCCTCGATGAGCTACTTATTGATACTTTCCCTTTTGTAATAAGCCAATATTGGAAAGTTAGAGCAGGGAAAAAGGGTAAAGATTACTAAAAGTTTAAAAAATTCCACGTTTTTCTCGAAAAGGGGTTTTTAACATAGTTGTCTAGGTTTCAAGGGACAAATAAAAAAAAAACCTCTACTAACTTACATTGCTTTTTGTAATCATCAAAATAGGGGCAAATTTAGAGCAGGGGAAAAGTTGAGATTACTCAATTTTAAAAATTCAGATTTTCCAAAAAGGGGGGGTTTCAGAATGAGTTTTCTAGTTTTGAATGAAAAATTTTAAAAGGGTTAAAAAGATAAGTACAAAACTGATACATTCCCTTTTGTAAAAATCCCCAATATTGGCAAAGTTAGAGCCGGAAAAGTTGAGTTTAAACAAAAATTTTTAAAAATTCACGATTTTCTCGAAAAGGGGTTTGGGAAAAAGTTCTCTGGGGTTTCAATGACAAATGAAAAAAAACTGGAGCTACTAGCTAATTTCATTGCTTTTAAAATTCATCCCAATATTGGAAAAATTTGAGCACGGAAAATTGAGATTACTAAATTTTTTAAAAATTTCACGATTTTCTCAAAAAGGGGAAATTAAAAATAAGTTCTCAGGGGGAATGAAAAAATAAAAAGTAACCCTCGATAAACTACTTTTTTGAACATTCCCTTTTTTTAATCATGCCAATTTTGGCCGGGTTAGAGCCAACGGAAAAGTTGAGTTTTTAACTCAATTTTACAAATTCCCCAAATTTTCTCAAAAAAGTGGGTTCAACATGATTTTTAGGTTTTTAAGACAAAAAAATTTAAACTCGATAGCCAAAATGATTCATTGTTTTTTGTAATCATCCCAATATTGGCAAATTTGAGCAGGGAAAAAGTTGGATTCCCTAAATTTTTTACAAATTCCCGATTTTCCAAAAAGGGGGTTCAAATTGGGTTTTCTAGATTTGAATAACAAATAAAAGGGTAAACTGATAAGTAAAAACTTAAATTCCTTTTGAAATTCACCCAATTTTGGAAAATTTTAGAGCCCCGGAAAAATTGAGTTAAAAAATTTTTTACAAATTCACGTTTTTCTGAAAAGGGGAATTTAAATAAGTTTCTATTTTTTAAGGGAAAAAATAAAAAAAAACCTCGATGAGCTCTAAACAAAAACTTTTTTTTTGTAATCATCCAATATTGGAAAAAGTTAGAGCAGGGAAAAAGTTGAAAAAAAACTCAATTTTTAAAAATTCACGTTTTTTCCCCAAAAAGGGGGGGGTTTCCAAAATGAGTTTCTGGGTTTAAGACAAATAAAAAAAAACCAAAGTAAACCCGATACCCCCCTTTTGAAAACATCCCAATATTGGAAAATTTAGGCAGGGAAAAAGTTGAGTTTCCCCATTTTAAAAATTTTACGTTTTTTCCGAAAATTTTATTGAAAAAAAGCTCTGGGTTTTCAATGACAAATGAAATTTAAACTCGATGAGTACTAGCTAATACTTTGTTTTTGAAATCACCCAATTTGGCAAATTTTAAGCACGGAAAAATTAAGATTACTAAATTTTGAAAAAATTCACGATTTCCAAAAATTGGTTAAAATAAGTTTTTTAGTTTTAAAATGAAAAATGAAAAGTAAACTCGACCCCGGAATTTTAAAAGGAAATAAGCCGGGAAAAATTTTTCCCCTTTAAAAGGTTTGACGGGGAAACAATTTGAAAAAGAAACCCGCATAAGTATTTAATGATACTTTCCCCTTTTGTAATACCCCAAATATTGGCAAATTAGAGCACAAAAAAAAGTTGAGTTCCCAAAATTTTTAAACAAATTCACGATTTTCTCAAAAAGGTGGGTTAAAAATGAGTTTTCTGGGTTTTAAAGAAAATAAAAGTAAACTAAAATGAGCTACAAAATAATACATTGCTTTTTGTTCCCCCAAAATTTTGGGCCCAAAAAATTAGGCCAAAAAAAGTTGAGATTACTATTTTTAACAAATTCACGGATTTTCCGAAAATTGGGTTAAAAAAGGGATTTTTTCTAGTTTTGAATGAAAAATCCCAAGTAAACTGATAAGCTACAACGGATACACCCCCTTTTGAAATTCATCCCAATATTGGCAAAGTTAGAGCACGGAAAAGGGTTGGGATTACTAAATTTTTACAAAATTCACGTTTTTCCCGAAAAGGGGAAATTTTGGGGGCAAATAAATTTTCTAGTTGAAAAAACACCTTTTTCCCAAAATTTTTGAAAAGTAACCAAAAAGGAAATTTCCCGAAAAAGTTTTTCCGGGAAAATAGTTTTTAGTTTGAATGAAAAATAAAGAAAACCTGTTTGAGCTATTTATTGAACATTCCCTTTTGAAATCATAAATTTATTGGCAAATTTTGGGAGAACGGAAAAATTTTGAGTTTAAATTCAATTTTAAAAAATTCCCACGATTTTCCCCCAAAAAGGGGGTTTAAAATGGTTTTTTCTAGGTTTAAAGGACAAATAAAAGAAAACCCGATGGCTTCTAATAAAAACATTGTTTTTTGTAATCTTCCCCAATTTTGGCCCAAAATTAGAGCCCCCCCCCCCCCCCCGGAAAAGTTGAGATTATCAATTTTTAAAAATTCAGGGTTTTTCCCCAAAAAATTGGGTTAAAAATAATTTTTCTGGGTTTTTGGGAATCCCAAATAAAAGGGTAAACTAGATAAGCTATTTTAAATGATACATTCCCTTTTTAAACATCCCAATTTTGGGCCCAAAATTTAGGGGCACGGAAAAGTTGAGTTTCTAAATTTTACAAATTAACGATTTCAAAAAAAAGGGTTCAAAAAAAGGTTTTGGGTTTTAATGACAAAAAAGTAAACTCCCAAGCTACAAACTTTTCCTTCCTTTTGGGAATCCCCCCAAAATTTTGGGCCCAAAGTTAGAGCACCGGAAAAAAGTTGAGAACTAATTTTTTTAAAAATTTCCCACAAAATTTTCTCGAAAAGGGGGTTTAAAAATTTGAGTTTTCTAGGTTTGAATAATGAAAAAATAAAAGAAAAAACGGGAAATAGTCCTAACTAATAAATTCCCTTTTTGTGATCGCCAAATTTTGGGAAAAAGGAAAGAGCAGGGAAAAAGTTGGGGTTTACTAAATTTTTAAAAATTTTCCCCGTTTTTTCCAAAAATGGGTTCAAATGAGTTTTCTGGGTTTTGAATGACAAATACAAGAAAAATAGATGAGTTTATAAACTGATACCCCCCTTTTAATCACCCCAATTTTTGGAAAATTTTTTAGAGCAAAAAAAGGTTTTTGGTTTTACTAAAATTTTTAAAAAAATTCACGATTTTCTGGGAAAATTTTGGGTTCAAAATGAGTTTTTGGGTTTTAAAAGACAAATCAAAGTAAAACTAGATGAGCTACAAACAAAAAAAAAAAAAAATTTTCTCAAAAAAAAAAAATGTTTCTAGGTTTCAATGACAAATAAAAGTAAACTCGATAGCTACAAAATATACATTGCTTTTTGATCACCCAATAGGGGCTTTTTGGGAATTCCTTTTTTTAAAATTTTAAATTTTAAAAGGGGCAAAAAAATTTTTAAAAGGAAAAAAGGAAAACTTGAGCAAAAATTTTTACTATACTTTCCCCTTTTTGAAAATTAAAACCAATTTTGGGGGCAAATTAGGGAGCAGGGAAAAAGTAGATTACTCAATTTTTTAAAAAATTCACGATTTCTCGAAAAGTGGTTAAAAATAATTTTCTAGTTTAATAAACCAAAAAAGAAAACTGTACTTTTAATTTGATACCCCCCTTTTTGTAATCATCCAAATTTTGGGCAAAGTTAGAGAGGGAAAAAATTTTTTGAGATAAACTAAATTTTAAAAATTTCCGTTTTTCCGAAAATGGGTTAAATGATTTTTCTGGGTTTAATGAAAATAAAAGTAAACTGATAGCATAACTGATACTTTCCCAATCATTTTGGAAATTTAACCCGGGAAAAAGTTGAGATTACTCAATTTTTAAAATTTTACGATTTTCAAAAAATGGTTCAAAATAAGTTTTGGGTTTAATGACAAATAAAGAAAAACTGAAGCTACTAAATCATTCTTTTTTATTATCCCATATTGGCAAATTTAGAGCACGGAAAAGTTAGATTACTAAATTTTTAAAAATTCACGATTATCTCGAAAAGTGAATTCAAAATAAGTTCTCTAGGTTTGAATGAAAATAAAAGTAACCTCGATGATACTTTTTTGATTACATTCCCCTTTTTTTATCATGCCAATTTTGCGGGTTTAGAGCACGAAAAGTTGAGATAACTCAATTTTCAAATTCACGTTTTTCCCTCGAAAGTGGGTTCAACATAGTTTCTGGTTTAAGACAAAAAAAAGTAAACTCAATGGGCCAAAAACGATTAATTTGCTTTTTGTAATCCCCCAATATTGGCAAAGTTAGAGCAAAAAAAATTTGAGATTACCCAATTTTCAATTCCCGTTTTTCCAAAAAAGGGGTTCAAATAGTTTTCAGATTTGAAAACAAATACAAGAAAAACGGGGATCTCCCACTAATACATTCTTTTTGATTCACCCAATATTGGCAAAGTAGGACGGAAATTAGATTACTAATTTTTAAAAAATTCAGTTTTTCTCGAAAAGGGGGTTCAAAAAAGTTTTAGGTTTAATGACAAAAAAAAAATGGATATAAAAAATTTTTTTGTAATCACCCAAATTTTAATTTTTAACCCCAAAAAAACCAAAAAATTCACGATTTTCTGAAAATGGGTTTAAATGATTTTTTAGTTTAATAAAAATAAAGTAAAAAAAGCTACTAACTATACATTTTTTTTGTTCACCCAAAATATTGGAAAAGTTAAGCACGGAAAAGTTGAGATCACTCAATTTTTTTTACAAATTCACGATTTTTCTCGAAAAGTGGGGTCAAAATTTTTTTCTAGTTGAATGCCAAATACTAATGTACCTATATGAGCTACTTACTATCATTGCTTTTTGTAATCATCCCAATATTGCAAAGTTAGTCACGGAAAAGTTGAGATTACTCAATTTTTACGAATTCACGATGTCTCGAAAAGTGGTTTCAAAATGTTTTTTCTGGGGTTTGAATGACAAATAAAATAAACTGATGAGCTACTTACTAATACATTCCTTTTGTAATCACTCAATATTTTTGGGGGGGGGCCAAAAGGTTTTTTTTTAAAGAAAACACGGACAACTATAGATTACTCAATTTTTGACCATTTCAAGAATTTCTAAGAAGTTGGTTCAAAATGAGTTTTCTAGGTTTGAAATGAAAATGAAAGTAAACTGGATGAGCTCTAATTGATACAATTGCTTTTTTGTAATAACCCCAGTAATTGGCAAAGTTAGAGAACGGAAAGGTTGAGATTACTCAGTTTTAACAATTCACGATTTTATTGAAAGAAGTGGGTTCAAAATTAGTTTTCTACGTTTGAATGAAAAATGAAAGTAAAGCTGGATGAGCTACCACTGATACATTGCTTTTTATGGTCCTTTCCAAATATTGGCAACTTAGAGCACGGAAAAGTTGAGATTACTAAATTTTACAAATTCACGATTTTCTCGAAAAGTGGATTAAAAAATTATTTTCTATTTTTAATGACAAATACAAGTAAACTAGATGAGTACTTACAAATCATTCCCTTTTGAAATCATCCAAATCCCAAAGTTGAGCACCGAAAAGTTGGTTTCCCAAATTTTTTACAAAATTTCACATTTTTTTTTGAAATGGGGGTTTAAAAAGAGTTTTTAGTTTGAATGACAAATACAAGTAAACAGATGACTACTTACTAATACTTTCCTTTTGAAATCATCCCAATTTTGGCAATTAGAGCACGGAAAAATTTTGCGAATACTAATTTTTTAACATATTCACGATTTTCTCGAAAAGTGGATTCAGAATTAGTTTTGTAGGTTTAATGACAAAAATAATAAACTAGATAAGCTATAACTATACATTCATTTTTTAAATCACCCAATATTGACAAAGTTAGAGCAAAAAAAGGTTAAAGTTTACTAAATTTTTTTAAAACTCACGATTTTTTTAAAAATTTGGGTTCAAAATTAGTTTTCGGGTTTTGAAGGACAAAAATAATTGGGTTAATTACAAAATTGAAGTTTTAGTAAGTAGCTCATCTATTAACTTTTATTTTCATTAAACCAATAAAACTCATTTTGATCACGATTTTCTCGAAAAGTGGGTTCAACATGAGTTTATAGTTTTGAATGACATTCAAGTAAATGGAGAGCTACTAACTGATACTTTTTTTTGGGGAAATCACCAAATATTGGCAAGTTAGAGCAGGGGAAAAACTTGAGATCACTAAAATTTGACACATTAAAAAATTCCAAAATTTGGGTTTTCAAGAGATTTTTGGGTTTTTGCAGACAAAAAAAAGAAAACCGATGATACTTACAATACTTCCCTTTTGTAATAAAATCCAATTTGGCTTTTATTGAGCACAAAAACTTGAGATCACTCAAATTTCCCAAATTTTAAGATTTTCTAAAAAACGGGGGTTTAAAATAAGTTTTCTGTTTGAATGACAAATGCAGAAAATAGATGAGCTATAACTGATACATTGTTTTTTAGATTTCCCAATTTTGGCAAAGTTGAGCACGGAAAGTTGAGATTGCCCCAATTTTTAAAAAATTTCCAATTTCCAAAAAGTGGTTAAAAATGAGTTTCTATATTTGAAGAAAAATAAAGTAAACTAGAGGGCTAGAACGAACATTTCCTTTTTTTATACCCAATATTGGCAAAGTTGGAGCAGGAAAAGTTGAGATTTTTTAAATTTTTGCAAATTCCGATTTTTCAAAAGTGGGTCAAAAAAATTTTTCTAGTTTTGAATACAAATACAAGTAAATAGATGATTTAAAACTGAAACATTTCCCTTTTTGTATCTTCCAATATTGGCAAAGTTAGAGCAGGAAAATTTGAGTTGAAAATTTTTACAAATTCACGTTTTTCTTAAAAAAGGGGGTTCAAAATGAGTTTTCTAGGGTTTAAAGGGACAAATAAAAGAAAACTAGATGACCATTAAACTACTTTCCCCTTTTTTAATCACCCCTATTTTTGGCAAAGTTAAAGCTCGGAAAAGTTGAGATCATAAATTTTTCAAACTCACGATTTCTCAAAAAGTGGGTTCAAAAGTACTTTTTTTGGGTTAAATAAAAAATTAAAGAAAAAGGGATGAGCTACTAACTGATCATTGTTTTATATCTCCCCAATATTGGCAAAGTTAGAGCCGGAAAGTTGAGTTTATAAATTTTTACAAATTCACGATTTTCTCAAAAAGGGGGTTAAAAATGAGTTTCTGGGTTTGAATGACAACTACAAGTAAACTAGATGAGCTACTAACTGATACATTGCCTTTTTTTATTATGCCAAATTGGGGCAATTTTTTAGGCCGGAAAAGTTAAAATTATAAATTTTAAATTTTCAGATTTTTTTGAAAGGTGGGTTCCAAAGAGTTTTCTGGGTTTGAATGAAAAATAAAAAAACTCGATGGCTCCTTAGATAATTTCCCTTGTGTAATCATCCAAAAATGGCAAAGTTAGGAGGGAAAAGTTAGTTTACCAATTTACAAATTCACGATTTTTTAGAAAAGGGGTTCAAAATGTTTTTTTTGGGTTTTAAAATGGAAAATGAAAGAAAACGGGAAAAGCTATAGGTTAAAGTTTTTTTTTCCTCAGGTTTGAATAACAAATGAAAGTAAACTCGATGAGCTACTAATTGATACCTTCCCTTTTGTAATCATGTCAATATTGGCAAAGTTAGAGCAAGGAAAAGTTGAGATAACTCAATCAAATATTTTTTTCTAGTTTGAATGAAAATACAAGAAAAATAGATGAGCTAAACGATCATTTCCTTTTTGTAATTTTCCCCTTTTGGGAAAAGTTGGGCCGAAGGGTTGTTTAACAATTTTTACAAATTTCACGTTTCTCGAAAAGTGGTTTCGAAAAAAGTTCTCAGGTTTCAATGAAAAAATGAAGGTAAACTCGATGACTACAGCTAAAATTTTTTTTGTTTTACCCCAATTTTTGGCAAAGCGAGACGGAAAATTTGAGTTTACTCAATTTTTTCCCACATTCACGATCTTCTCGGAAAGTGGATTCGAAAAGTTCTCTATTTTAATGAAAAATAAAAAGAACTCGATGAGCTACTAGCTAATACATTTT
>JANFPS010000631.1:0-11085 GCA_024703675.1 Drosophila nebulosa | reverse complement strand
GATGCGCTATAACTGAAACATTGCTTTTTTAAATCGTCCAATTGGCAAATTTAGAGAGGGAAAAGTTGAGAAAATGAATTTTTACAAATTCACGATTTTTCCGAAAATGGGTTCAAAAGAGTTTTCTGGGTTGAATACAAAAGTAAGAAACGGATGCGCTACTAACGAAACATGCTTTTTAAAAAGCCCCAATTTGGCAAAGTTAGAGCAGGGAAAAGTTGAGAATACAAATTTTTTACAAACACGTTTTTTTTCCCCCCCAAAAAAGGGGTTCAAAATGATTTTTTGGGGGGTTTTGAAGGGAAAAAGTAAGTAAAGGATGCGCTACTAACTAAACCATTGCTTTTTAAATCTCCCAATTTTGGCGAGCTTTGAAAAGTTGGAAAACAAATTTTGAAAAGTTGAGAATACTGAATTTTACAAATTACGTTTTTCAAAAAAAGTGGGTTCAAAATTTTTTTTGGGGTTTGAATGACAATGTAAGTTAACTGGATGCGCTCTAACTGAAAATTTTTTTTAAAATCGTCCCAATTTTGGCAATTGAGCACGGAAAAAAAAAAATGAGAAAACGAATTTTTAAAAATTCCGATTTTCCAAAAAGTGGGTTCAAAATGAGTTTCGGGGTTTTGAATGAAAAAAGTAAATAACTGGATGCGTTACTCTGAAACTTTTTTTTTTTTTTAAATCGCCCCAATATTGGCAAAGAGAGCACGGAAAAGTGAAAAAAACAAATTTTTTACAAATTCACGTTTTTCTCGAAAGTGGGTTTTTCAAAGAGTTTTCGGGTTTTTAATGACAAAAGTAAGTAATGGGCGCTACTAAAACGAAACATTGTTTTTTTTTAAAGAGTCCCAATATTGGAAAAGTTAGAGCCGAAAATGAAAATACTGAATTTTTAAAAATTCACGATTTCTCGAAAAGTGGGTTAAAAAATGAGTTTTGGTTTTTGAATGACAAAAGTAAGTAAACTGGAGCGCTACTAACGAACCATTGCTTTTTAAATGTCCCAATAGGGGCGAGCTTAAAAAATTTGAGAAAAACTAAATTTTTTAAAAATTTGAGAATAGAATTTTTAAAAATTTCACGATTTCTCGAAAGTGGGTTAAAAATTTAGTTTTTGTTTAAAGGAAAATGTAAGTAAAGGGGAGAGTACAACTGAAACTTTGCTTTTTTTAAATGTCCCAATTTTGCAAAGTTAGAGCAGGGAAAAATTTGAGAATACAAAATTTTTTAAAAATTCAGTTTTCTCGATAAGGGGTTCAAATGATTTTTCTGGGTTTTAAATGACAAAAGTAAGAAAAAATGGAGCGCTACTAACTGAAACTTTTTTTTTAAATGTCCCAATATTGGAAATTTTGAGCACGGAAAAGTTGAGGAAAACTGAATTTTGAAAAGTTGAAAATACGAATTTTTACAAATTCACGATTTTCTAAAAATGGGTTCAAAATGATTTTTCAATGACAAAAGTAAGTAAACTGGATTCGCTACTACTGAAACATTGCTTTTTTAATTGTCCCAATATTGGCAAAGTTATAGAGCACGGAAAAGTTGAGAAAACTGATTTTTACTAAGTCACGATTTTCGCGAAAAGTGGGTTCAAAATAAGTTTTCTGGTTTGAGGGGTTCAAAATGACGTTTTTCTGTGTTGAATGACAAAAGTAAGTAAACTGGCAGCGCTACTAAACTGAACCATTGCTTTTTTTAAATTCGTCCCAATATTGGCGAGCTTTAAAAAGTTGAGAAACGGAATTTTCGATATACAGTTGAGAATACTGAATTTTTACAAATTCACGATTTCTCGAAAAAGTGGCGTTCAAAATTAGTTTTTAGGTTTGAATGACAATAAGTCAAGTAAACGGATGAGCTAATAACTGAAACATTGCTTTTTAAGGTCGTCCCAATATTGGCAAAGTTCAAAGTTAAGAGCACACGGAAAGTTGAGAAAAACTGAATTTTTACAAATTCACGATTTCCGAAAAGTGGGTTCAAAATGAGTTTCTAGGTTTGAATGACAAATGTAAGTAAATGGAAGCTTCGCTATAACTGAAACATTGCTTTTTTAAAATCGTCCCAATATTGGCAAAGTTAGAGCACGGAAAAAGTTGAGAAAACCTGAATTTACTACATTCACGATATTTCGCGAAAGTGGGTTCAAAATGAGTTTTTTGAGTTTGAAGACAAAAGTAAATAAACTGGGATGCGCTAAACTTGAAACATTTGTTTTTTTTTAAAATCGTCCCAATATTGCAAAGTTAGAGCACGAAAAGTTGAGAAAACTGAATTTTTACCTAAAATTCACGATTTCGCGACAAGTGGGTTCAAAATGAGTTTCTGGTTTGAATGACAAAATAAGTAAACTGGATGCCGTGATTTAACTGAAAACACAATTGCTTTTTAAATGGTTCCAATAATTGCAAAGTTAGAAGCACGGAAAAGTTGAGAATACTGAATTTTACAAATTCACGATTTGTTCTCGAAAAGTGGCCGTTCAAAATGAGTTTTTCTGGGTTTGAATGACAAAAGTAAGTAAAAAACTGAATGGGCTACTAACTGAACCATTGCTTTTTAAAATCGTCCCAATATGCGCGAGCTTTAAACCAAGTTGAGACAAAATGAATTTGAAAAGTTGAGAATTACTGAATTTTACCAAATTCACGATTTTCTCCCGAAAAGTGGATCAAAATTAGTTTCTAGGTTGAATGACAAAATGTAAGTAAAATGTAAATGAGCTACTAACTGAAACATTGCATTTTAAATCGTCCCAATATTGCCAAAGTAGAGCACGGAAAAGTTGAGAATACTAAATTTTACAAATTCACGATTTTCTCGAAAAGGGGTCAAAATGAGTTTATGGTTGGAATGACAAAAGTAAGGTAAAAGGGATGCGGCTACTAACTGAAACCATGGCTTTTGTAAATGTCCCAATATTGGCAAAGTTAGAGCACGGAAAGTTGAGAAAAATGAATTTTACAAAATTACCGATTTCTCGCAAAGGGTTCACAATTAGTTTTCAAGGTTTGAATGACAAAGAGGGTAACTAAATGAGCTACTAAACTGAAACATGCATTTTTTAAATCGTCCAATTTATTGGGCAAAGTTAGAGCAGTAAAAGTTGAGAATTACTAAATTTTACAAATTCACGATTTTTCTCGAAAGTGGGTTTCAAAATGAGTTTTCTAGCGTGTTGAATGACAAAAGTAAGTAAACTGGATGCGCTACTAACTGAAACATGCTTTTTTAAAAGTGTACCTAATATTGGCAAAAGTTAGAGCACGAAAAGTTGGAAAAATGAAATTTTTACAAAATCACGAGTTTCTCGAAAACGTGGTTCAAAATGCGTTTTCTAGGTTTGAATGACAAATTAAGTTAAACGGGATTCGTTATAACTGAAAATTGCTTTTTTAATTCGTCCCAATATGGCAAAGTTTAGAAGCACGGAAAAAGTTGAGGAAAACTGAATTTTTATAATTCACGATTTTCTGGTTTCGAAAAAGTGGGTTTCAAAATGAGTTTCTGGGTTTGAATGACAAAAGTAAAATAACTGGATGCGTACTAACTGAAACATTGTTTTTTTTTTTTAAATCGTCCCAATAATTGGCAAAAATTTCCAGTGAGCACGGACAAAGTGAGAAAACTGAATTTTTACAAATTCAGATTTTCTCGAAAAGTGGGTTCAAAATGAGTTTCTGGGTTTGACATGACAAATGTAAGTAAACTGTATGAGCTACTAACTGAAACCTTGCATTTTTAAATCGATCCCAATATTGGCAAAGTTAGAGCACGGGAAAGTTGAGAATACTAAATTTTACCAATCACGATTTTCGAAAAGTGGGTTCAAAATGAGTTTCTAGGTTGAATGACAAAAGAAGTAAACTGGTGCCCCCCGCTACTAACTGAAACATTGCTTTTTAATCGTCCCAATATGGCCCAAAGTTAGAGCACGGAAAAGTTGAAAAAAGATTTTTACAAATTCCTGTTTTTTATTTGTTTGTTTTTTTTTTTTGTTTTTTTTTTTTACGATTTTCTCGAAAAGTGGGTTTCAACAATGAGTTTTCTAGGTTTGAATGACACATGTAAGTAAACTGGATTTCAGTACTAAACTGAAACATTGCTTTTTTAATTCGTCACAATATTGGCATAATTAGAGCACGGAAAAGTTGAGAAAACTGAATTTTTACTAATTCACGATTTTCGCGAAAAGTGGGTTCAAAATGAGTTTTCTGGGTTTGAGTGGGTTCAAAATGAGTTTTCTGTGTTTGAATGACAAAAAGTAAGTAAATGGATGCGCTACAACTGAACCATTGCTTTTTTAAAATCGTCCCAATATTGGCGAGCTTTAAAAAAAGTTGAGGAAAACTGAATTTTGAAAAGTTGAGAATACTGAATTTTACAAATTCACGATTTTCTCGAAAAAGGGGTTCAAAATTAGTTTTCTAGGTTGGAATGACAAAAGGAAGTAAACTGGATGAGACTAACTAAATGAAACATTGCTGTTTTACGTCGTCCCAATATTGGCAAAGTTATAGAGCACGGAAAAGTTGAGAAAAACTGAATTTTACCAAATCACGAAGTTTCTCGAAAAGTGGGTGCAAATGAGTTTTCTAGTTTTGAATGAACCCAAAAGTAAGTAAACTGGATGCGCTATAACTGAAACAGTGCTTTTTTAAATCGTCCAATATTGGAAAGTTAGAGCACGGAAAGTTGAGAAAAAATGAAATTTTTTACAAAGTCACGATTTTCTCGGAAAAGGGTGGGTTCAAAATTAGTTTTCTAGTTGTAATGACAAATGAGGGTAAACTAAATGAGCTACTAACTGAAAAACAGTGCATTTAAATCGTCCCAATATTGGCAAAGTAGAAGCACGGAAAAGTTGAGGAATACTAAATTTTTTACAAATTCACGATTTCTCGAAAGTCGGGTGCCAAAAGAGTTTGCTAGGTTGAAGGACAAAAGTAAGTAAACTGGATGCGCTACTAACTGAAACATGCTTTTTTAAACGTCAATATTGGCAAAGTTTCAGAGCACGGAAAGTTGAAAAAACTGAATTTTTACAAATCACGATTTTCTCGAAAAACAGTGGGTTCAAAAATGAGTTTTCTAGGTTGAATGAAAAATGTAGTAAACTGGATTCGCTACTAACTGAAACATTGCTTTTTAATCGTCCCCAATATTGGCCAAAGTTAGAGCACGGAAAAGTTGAGAAAAACTGAATTTTACTAATTCACGATTTCGCGAAAAAGTGGTTCAAAATGAGTATTTTCTGGGTTTGAGGTGGGTTCAAAATGAGCTTTTCTGTTTTGAATGGACAAAAGTAAGTAAACTGGATGCGCTACTAACTGAACCATTGCTTTTTTTAAAGCGTCCCAATATTGGCGAAGCTTTAAAAAGTTGAGTGGAAAACTGAAATTTTGGAAAAGTTGAGAATACTGATTTTTACAAATTCACGATTTCTCGAAAAGTGGGTTCAAAATTAGTTTTCGAGGTTGACTGCCAAAAGTAAGTAAACTGGATGAGCTAACTAACTGAAACATGCTTTTTTAAGTCGTCCAATAATGGCAAAGTTAGAGCACGTGAAGAAAAGTTGAGAAAACTGACTTTTTACAAATTCACGATTTTCTCGAAAAAGGGGGTTCAAAATGAGTTTTCAAGGTTTGAATGAAAAAAAGTAAGAAAAACGGGGAGGGCGCTTCTAACTGAAAAATTGTTTTTTTTAAATCGTCCCAATATTGGCAAAGTTCGACACGGAAAAGTTGAAAAAACTAAATTTTTTTAAAAATTAAAACGTTTTTCTCAAAAAAGGGGGTTCAAAAGAGTTTTTTTGGGTTTCCCAATTTACAAATGAAAGTAAACGGGAAATGCCTACTAATTTGAAATATTGGTTTTTTAAATCGTCCCAAATATGGAAAAAATAGAACAGGGAAAAGTTGAGAAAAACTAAATTTTTTAAAAATTCACGATTTTCTCAAAAAAGGGGGAATGATTTTTCCTGGGTTTAAATTGACAAAAGTAAAAAAAACGGGAAATGCCAAAACTAACTAAAAACATTGTTTTTTTAAATTTTCCCAAAAATTGGGGCAAAGTTAGACCCGGGGAAAATTTTAAAAAAACGGGGAATTTTTTCCCAAATTTCCCACGATTTTCTCAAAAAGGGGTTCAAAATGAGTTTTTGGTTTTTGAATGAAAAATTAAGAAAACGGGTTTTGGCTACTAACTGAAACATTGTTTTTTTAAATCGTCCCAATATTGGAAAAAGGTTATGGGCAGGGAAAAAAATTGGGGAAAAAAATTTTTTTAAAAAAAAAAAATTTTTTTTTTTCCCAAATTTTTTTTTTTTTTTTTTTTTTTCCCCCAAAAGTGGGTTCAAAATGAGTTTTTCTAGGTTAATGACAAAGTAAGAAAAAGGGATGCGCTACAAACAAAAAATTTTTTTTTTTTTTAAATCGTCCCAATATTGGAAAAAATTAAAACACGGAAAATTTTAAAGAAACTGAATTTTTTACAAATTCACGATTTTCTCGAAAAGGGGGGCCAAAAATAAAGTTTTTAGGTTTGAATGAAAAAAGTAAGAAAACGGGTTTGGTACTAACTAAAAACATTGTTTTTTTAAATGTCCCAATTTTTGGCAAATTTAAGCAAAAAAAATTTTGAGAAAACTAAATTTTTTAAAAATTTTTTGAAAAAAAAGGGTTTAATTTTAAACTGAAATGGAGGCTACAAACTAAAAATTGGGCTTTTTTAAATGCCCCAATTTAGGGGCAAAGTTAGAGCACGGAAAAATTGAGAAAACTGAATTTTTACAAATAAACGATTTTCCGAAAAGGGGGGTTTAAAAATGATTTTTTTTGGGTTTTGAATGAAAAAAAGTAAAAAAACGGGTTTCGTTTTAAAAATGAAACTTTGGGTTTTTTTAAACGCCCCAAATTTTGGGGCAAAGTTAGGGGCACGGAAAATTTTTGAGGGGGAAAGGGGGTATTTTTTACAAATTCACGATTTTCTGGGGAAAAGGGGGGTTAAAAATTATTTTTTAAATTTTTGAATGACAAAGGGGGGTAAACAATGACTACAACTGAAACATTGCATTTTTAAATGCCCCCAATATTGGCAAAGTTAAAAGCAGGGGAAAATTGGGGAATATTAAATTTTTAAAAAATTCACTTTTTCTCAAAAAGTGGGTTAAAAATTTATTTTTCTGGGTTTGAAGGGAAAAAAGAAAGTAAACTGGATGCGCAAATAACTGAAACATTGCTTTTTTTAAATCGCCCCAAATATTGGCAAATTAGAAAAGGGAAAAGTTGAAAAAACTAAATTTTTAAAAAATTTCCCAACATTTTCTCAAAAAGGTGGGTTAAAAAGGGTTTTCTAGGTTTTGAATGCAAAATTTTAAGTAAACGGGGATTCGTTTCTAACTGAAACCATTTCCCCTTTTTTTAAATCGTCCAAATTTTGGGGAAAGTTTAGAGAAAACGGAAAAAATTGAGAAAACTAAATTTTTAAAAAAATTTGGGGAAAAATACGAATTTTTTCCCAAAATTCCGATTTTCTCAAAGGGGGTGGGTTCAAAAAAAATTTTCTAGGTTTCAATGAAAAAAAGAAATAAACTGGAGGGCGCTACAACAAAAACATTCTTTTTAACCCGCCCCAAATTTAATTTGGCAAAAATAAAACCCAGGGAAAAAATTTTAAGAAAAATAAAATTTTTACAAATTCCCCATTTTCTCAAAAAGTGGGTTCAAAAGGAGTTTTTGGGTTTTGAATGAAAAAAGTAAGAAAAACTGGTGAGCAAAACTCCTAAAACTTTGGGCTTTTTTAAGTCGTCCCAATATTGGCAAAGTTAGGGGCAGGGAAAAAAATTTTGAGAAAATAAATTTTTTTACAAATTCCCCTTTTTCTCGAAAAGTGGGTTCAAAATTAATTTTCTGGTTTGAAGGGCAAAAGTAAGAAAAACTGGATCCCGTTTACTAACAAAACATTTTTTTAAATCGTTCCCATATTGGCATGTTAGAGCACGAAAAATTTGAGAAAACAAATTTTGAAAAATTTTCACGTTTTTTCCTCAAAAAAGTGGTTTAAAAATGAGTTTTCTAGGTTTGAATGAAATTGGGGAAAACCCTAAATGAGTTTACTAACTAAAACTTTTGCTTTTTTTAAATCTCCCAATATTGGCAAAGTAAAAGCACGGAAATTTAAAAAAACTTTTTTTATAAAAATTTCCCAACGATTTTTCGAAAAGTGGGTTAAAAATAATTTTTTCTAGGTTTGAATGAAAAATTGGGGGGGAAAACTAAATGAGCTACTAATGAAACTTGTTTTTTTAAAAGGGTTCCCAATATTGGAAAAAAGGTAAAGAACCAGGGAAAAGTTGGGGAAAAACTAAATTTTTTACAAATTCACGATATTCTGAAAAGTGGGTTCAAAATGATTTTTCCCTGGGTTTTTGAATGACAAAAGAAAGTAAACTGGATTCGTACAAATTTTCTGGGCCCTTGAATGACAAAAGTAAGTAAACTGGTTTGCGCCCCTAACTGAAAAAATTTTTTTTTTTTTAAATCGTCCCAAATATTGGAAAATTAAGCAGGGAAAAAAGTTGAGAAAACTAAATTTTTAAAAATTTCCCAACGTTTTTTTCCTCGAAAAGGGGGTTTTTAAAAAAATGAGTTTCTGGGTTTTAAATGACAAAAGTAAGAAAACTGGATTCGTTTACTACTAAAACCCCTTTTTTTTTTAAAATCCCCCCCAATATTGGAAAATTTTTAGACAGGGAAAATTTGGAGAAAACTGAATTTTGAAAATTTGGGAAAATACTTTTTTTTAAAAATTTCCCCACAAATTTTTCTGGGAAAAGGGGGTTTAAAAATGGTTTTTTATTTTTTAAATAAAAAATATAAATTAAACGGGATGCCTACTAACTAAAAACTTTTGCTTTTTTTAAATCGTCCCAATATTGGAAAAGTTAGAAACAAAAAAAATTTTGGAGAATCTAAATTTTTAAAAAATTCACGTTTTTTCTCGAAAAGGGGGTTTAAAAAATGTTTTTTTCTTTTTTGGGAAGGGGCAAATGTAAGAAAAACCTGTAGACCCAAACTAACTAAAACCCTTCCCTTTTTAAAAAATAGCCCCCCAATATTGGCAAGTTTAGAGCACGGAGAATTTTAGAAAATAAATTTTTTTAAAAATTTTCCACGATTTTTTTCTCGAAAAAGGGGGGTTTCCCAAAATTTGGGTTTTTCCCTGGGTTTTAAATGACAATGAGGGTAAACCCAAAAAATGAGCAAACTAACTAAAACCCTTTTGCTTTTTTTAAAATCCCCCCCCAATATTGGCAAATTTAGAGCAAGGGAAAAAAAATTTGAGAAAACTAAAAATTTTTAAAAAAAAATTTCACGTTTTTTCTCAAAAAGGGGGGTTCAAAATGAGTTTTCTGGGTTTTTAAATGACAAAAGAAAAATTAAACTGGATGGGGCTACAAACTAAAACTTGGCTTTTTTAAATCGCCCCCAATATTGGAAAAGTTAAGCAGGGGAAAAATTTTAAAAAAAACTAAATTTTTTTTAACAAATTCACAAAATTTTCCTCGAAAGTGGGGTTCAAAATAAAGTTTTTTTAGGTTTGAAGGGGGGCAAAAGAAAGAAAACGGGTTTTGCTACAAAACTAAAACATTGTTTTTTTTTAAAATCGCCCCAAATTTTGGGCAAAGTTAGGGGCCACGAAAATTTGGGAAAAAACCTAATTTTAAAAATTTTGAGAAAAACTAAAAATTTTTTACAAATTCACTTTTTCCCTTCGAAAAAAGTGGGTTCAAAATGATTTTTTTCTGGGTTTTAAAAAGGGAAAAAATTGAAAAGTAAATGAAAGGACCCTACTAACTAAAAACCATTCCCTTTTTTAAATCGTCCCAATATTGGCAAATTTTAGAAACAAAAATTTCCCAAAAAATACTAAAATTTTTACAAATTCACGTTTTTCCCTGGGAAAAGGGGGTTTTCAAAATAATTTTTTTTAGGTTTAAATGAAAAAAGGTAAAAAAACTGTATGAGCTACTAACTGAAACATTGTTTTTTTTAAATCGCCCCAATTTTTGGCAAATTTTTGACACGGAAAAGTTGAGAATACTAAATTTTTTACAAATTCACTATTTTCTTCGAGTTGAATGACCAAAAGTAAGTAAACTGGATGCGATTTAAACCTGAAACATTGCTTCTTTAAATCGGCCCAATATTGGCACCAAAGTTAGAAGCACGGAAAAGTGGAGAAATGGAATTTTTACAAATTCACGATTTTTCTCGAAAAGTGGGTTTTCAAAATAGTTTTCTGGGTTGAATGACAAAAGTAAGTAAACTGGATGGCTACTAACTAAAACATTGCTTTTTAAATCGTCCAATATTGGCAAAGTTAGAGCACGGAAAAGTTGAGAAAACTGAATTTTTACAAATTCACGATTTTCTCAAAAAAGTGGGTTCAAAAATAGTTTTCTAGGTTTGAATGAAAAAAGTAAGAAACACTGTATGAGCTACTAACTGAAAAAATTGCTTATTAAATGTCCCAATTTTGGGCAAAGTTAGAGCAGGGAAAAAAGTTGAGAAAACTGAATTTTTACAAATTCACGTTTTTCTCGAAAAGGGGTTCAAAATGAGTTTTCTAGGTTTGAATGACAAAAGTAAGTAAACTGGATTGCTTTTTTAAATCGTCCCAATATTGGCAAAGTTAGAGCACGGAAAAGTTGAGAAAACTGAATTTTTACAAATTCACGATTTCTCGAAAAGGGGGTTTCAAATGATTTTTCTGGGTTTCAATGACAAAAGTAAGAAAAACTGGATGCGCTACTAACTGAAACATTGCTTTTTTAAATCGTCCCAATATTGGCAAATTTTTAGAACACGGAAAAGTTGAGAATACTAAATTTTTTACAAATTCACGATTTTCTCGAAAAGTGGGTTCAAAATGAGTTTTCTAGGTTTGAATGACAAATGTAAGTTAACTGGATGCGCTACTAACTGAAACATTGCTTTTTAAATCGTCCCAATATTGGCAAAGTTAGAGCACGGAAAAGTTGAGAAAACTAAATTTTTGAAATTGAGAAAGAATTTT
>JANFPS010000630.1:0-11127 GCA_024703675.1 Drosophila nebulosa | reverse complement strand
AATTAATTTTCTCGAAAAGGGTTTTAAATAGTTTTCTAGGTTTAAAAGGAAAAAAAAAGGTAAACTGGTGACTTTTTATGATAATTGTTTTTTGTATTCCCCCCAATATTCAATTTTCCTTACAGGGGAATTTTGCTGAAAACCTTTCACGATTTTTCGAAAAGGGGGTTCAAAATGTTTTTTTTTAGGTTTAAAAGCAAAAAAAGGGAAAATGCTTTGGTTTGCTTTTGTGATCGTCCAATATTGGAAATTTTTAAGGGGAAAAGCTGAGTTTCCCCAAATTTTTTTACAAATTCACGTTTTTTCCGAAAGGTGGGTTAAATGAGTTTTCTAGGTTTGAATGACAAATAAATGTAAACGGGATAAGCTGCTAATGATTAATTGTTTTGTCACATCGAAATATTGGAAAAGTTGAGCAGGGAAAATTTTGAGATTGTGTCGGATCGAAAGTTCGCCAGTTAGTCAATTTTACAAATTCCGATTTTCCAAAAAAAGGGGGGTTTAAAAATGAGTTTTCTAGTTTGAAGGAAAAGAAAGTTAACTGATACTTCTTACGTTTAAATTGCTTTTTGTGATCTTTCCCAATATTGGCAATGTTTAGCATGGAAAAGGGGTTGAAAAGAGTTACGTTTTTTTCGAAAAGGGGGTTTTTAAAATGAGTTTTTTAGGTTTGAAGAAATAAAAAGGGACGGGATGAACTGCTAATTAAACATGTTTTTGTGATCGTCCCAATATTGAAATTTTTAAGCAGGGGAAAAGCTGAGATTCCAAATTTTTTACAAATTCAAGTTTTTTTTCGAAAGGTGGTTCAAAAGATTTTTTAGGTTTGATGACAAATAAAGGTAAATTTGGATGAGTGCTAATGATAAATTTTTTTTTGTCATACGCAATTTTGGCAATGTAGAGCACGGGAAAAGTTAAGATTGTGCGGATCGAAAAGTTCGCCGGTTTTAGAAAAATTTTACAAATTCACATTTTCTCGAAAAGTGGGTTCAAATTAGTTTTTTGGTTTGAATGACAAAAAAGTAATTTGATGACTTTTATGAAAAATTTTGCTTTTTGTGATCTTTCCCAATTTTGGCAATTTTTTAAGCATGAAATGGAAAATTTCGTTTTTTTTCGAAAAGGGGGTTCAAAAATGGTTTTTTGGGTTTTAAATAAAAAAAAAAGGTAACTGGATGACTGCTAATTGATAATTGTTTTTGTATAGCAATATTGGAAATTTTTTAAGCACAAAAATTTAAGATTGTGTCGGTATCAAATTAGTTCGCCGGATTAGTAAATTTTTACAAATTCCGATTTTTCAAAAAGTGGGTTCAAATGATTTTTAGGTTTGAATCCAAACGAAAGGAACAGAGGTTTTTACTGATACATTGCTTTTGTGATTGTCCCAAAATTTTGGAAATTTTATAGCAGGAAAAAAAGCTGAAAAAAAATTTTACATTTTCCAAAGGGGGGGTTAAAATGGGTTTTTTTAGGTTGATGACAAATAAAAGGAAAACTGGATGACTGCAAATATAAATTGTTTTTTGTATCTCCCCAATATTGGCAATGTTAACAAAAAAAAAGGGGGAGATTAACCCAATTTTTTCAAATTCACGATTTTCTCAAAAAGGGGGTTTCCCAAAATGATTTTTCTAGTTGAATGCAAAGAAGTAACTGAGAGTCAAAATGATAATTGCTTTTTTTGTTTCGCCCAATTTGGCCCAATTTTTAAAAGCAGGAAAGTGAGATTAACCCAATTTTTTACAATTTACGTTTTTCTCGAAAGGTGGGTTTAAAAAATAGTTTTTGGGTTTGATGAAAAAAAAAGGAAAACGGGGAAAAATGAATTGAAAAATTTGCTTTTGTATCCCCCAAAACAATTTGGAAAAAAATTGTTTGGCATGGAAAAAGCCGGTTTAAAATTTTTAAAAATTTTACGATTTTCTCGAAAGGGGGTTCAAAATGAGTTTTCTAGGTTTAAATGCAAAAAAAGTAAACTAATGAGCTTTTCGTAATTGTTTTTGTATCCCAATATTGGAATGTTAAAGAAAGGAAAAGTGAGATTAAAACCCAATTTTTAAAAATTCACGTTTTTCTCGAAAAGTGGGTTCAAAAAAATTTTTAGGTTTGAAGACAAAAAATTAAATTTTGGATGGCTCAAACTGATAATTGTTTTTTATTCCCAATTTTGGAAATGTTAAGCACGGAAAAGGGGGGAAAAGGGAGTTAAAACAAATTTTTTCCCAAAAAATGGGTTCAAAATAGTTTTTAGGTTGGAATGACAAAAAAAAAAATTTGAGATTTTTTTTATGATTTTGTTTTTTGTGATTTTCCAATTTGGCAAGTTATGCATGAAAGCGGGAAAATTCACGTTTTTTTCGAAAAGTGGGTTCAAAAGGGTTTTTTTAGGTTTGATGACAAAAAAGGTGAATTTGGATGAGCCTAATGATACTTGCTTTGTGATGTCCCAAATTGGAATGTTATAGCAGGAAAAGCGGGTTTTACCCAATTTTAAAAAATTCACGATTTTCCGAAAAGGGGTTTTCCAAATGAGTTTTCTGGTTTTTGAAGACAAAAATGTAAACTGGATGAGCTGCTAACTGAAAATTTTTTTTTGTCATCATCGAAATATTGGAAATGTTAGACCCCCGGAAAGTTGAATTGTGCGGGATCGAAAGTTCGCCAGATTAGTAAATTTTTTTACAAATTCACGATTTTTCGAAAAGGGGTTTTCAAAATAATTTTTCTAGGTTTGAATGACAAAAAAAGGGGAACTGGATAAACTTTTAAGATAATTGCTTTTGTGATCTTTCCCAAATTTGGAAATTTTAAAGCAGGGAAAAGTGAAAAATTTTTACAATTTTTTCCGAAAGTGGGTTCAAATGAGTTTCTAGGTTTTGAATGAAAAATAAAGGTAAACGGAGAGCTGCTAAGATTAATTGTTTTGCATATCGAAAATATTGGCAATGTTAAAGCACAAAAAGTAAAGATTGGTCGGATCGAAATTTTCGCCGATTAGTAAATTTTACAAATTCCGATTTTCTCAAAAAGGGGGTTAAAATAAAATTTTCAGGTTTAAATGACAAACGAAAGTGAAAATGGGCTTCTTACTGAAAATTGCTTTTTGTGTTTGCCCCAATATTGCAATTTTTATAGCAAAAAAGTTTAAAAAAAAGTCACATTTTTTTGAAAGTGGGTTTTTCAAAATAAAGTTTTTTAGGTTGGAATGAAATAAAAGGAAAGGATAATGCTAATTGATGCTTTGCTTTTATGTGATCGTCCCTATATTGAATGTTATAGCAGGAAAAAGCTGAGATTACCAATTTTAAAAAATTTCACGATTTTTCGAAAAGGGGGTTTCCCCAAATGAGTTTTTGGGGTTTGAATGACAAAAAAAAGTAAACTAGATGATCTTTTTACTGATAAAATGTTTTTTTGTGATCGTCCCAATTTTGGCAATGTTTTTTAGCACGCAAATGCTGAAAGAGATCACGTTTTTCAAAAAGTGGGTTTCAAAATGAGTTTTTTTAGTTGAATGACAAAAAAAAAGGGGAATGGAGAACTGCTAATTGATACATTGCTTTTTGTGATGTCCCAATATTGGCAATGTTATAGCATGGAAAAGCTGAGATTACCAATTTTTCAAATCACATTTTCCGAAAAGTGGGTTCCAAATGAGTTTTGGGTTTTGAATACAAAGAATGTAAAGGGAGAGCTGCAACTGATTAATACTTTTTGTCATCACGAAATATTGCCAATGTTAGACACAAAAGTTAGGTTGGTCGGTATCGATCTAAGTTCGCCGGATTAGTAAATTCTTACAAATTCACGATTTTCTCGAAAAAGTGGGTTCAAAAGGGTTTTTTCAGGTTTGAATGCAAAAAAGAAGGTTTTAACTAGATGAACTGTAATTGATACATTGCTTTTGTGTTTCCAAATTGGCAATGTTATATCATGGAAAAGCTGAGATTACCCAATATTTAAAAATTTCACGTTTTTTTTCGAAGGGGGGTTTCAATGATTTTTTTAGGTATGAATGCAACGAAAGTAAAACTGATGATCTTCTTACTGATAAATTCTTTGTGATCGTCGCGATTTTTGGCAATGTTAGAGCAGGGAAATGCTAAAACAAAGTTCCGATTTTTCGAAAAGTGGGTTCAAAATGAGTTTTTTAGGTTTTGAATGAAAAAAAAAAAGGTGAACTGGAAGAGCGCTAATTGATACATTGTTTTTTGTGATCGTCCCAATTTGGCAATGTTTAGCAGGAAAAGTGAGATTCCCCAATTTTTTTAAAAATTCCGATTTTCTCGAAAAGGGGGTTTCCCAAATGATTTTTTTTGGGTTTGAATGACAAATAAAGGTTAAACTGGATGAGCTGCTAATGATAAATTTGTTTTTTGTCTCATCGCGAATTGGAAATGTTAGAGCCGGAAAATTTTAAAGTTGTGTCGGGATTGAAAGTTCCCCCAGATTAGCAATTTTTAAAAATCACGATTTTCTCAAAAAGGGGTTCAAAAGAGTTTTCTAGTTTTGGAAGCAACGAAAGTGAACTAGATGAGCTTTTTATGATACACTGCTTTTTGTGATGCCCAATATTGGCAAGTTATAGCATGGAAAAGCTGAGATACCCAAATTTTTTACAAATTAAAGATTTTTGGAAGGGGTGGGTTCCCAAAAGGGAGTTTTCCTTGGGTTTAAAGACAAAAAAAGGGTTTAACGGGATGAGCGGGCAACTGATAAAATTGCTTTTTGTCATCACCCGCAATTTTTGGCAATGTTAGAGCCCCAGAAAACCCAAAGATTGGGGCGGTATGGGATCTTAAGTTCGACGGGTTTTTAGTAAATTCTTACAAATTCACGATTTTCTCAAAAAAGGGGGTTCAAAATGAGTTTTTTATCTTTAAAATTTGACAAACAAAAAGTGAACTAGATGAGCTTCTTACTGATACATTCCTTTTGTGACCCGTCCCCCAATATTGGCAATGCTTTAATACCCACGGAAAAGCTAAAAAAGATTCACGTTTTTTTCAAAAAAGTGGGTTTAAAAATGGGGGTTTTTAGGTTTGAATGACAAAAAAAAGGGAAAAACTGGATGAACTCCCAAATTGAATACATTGTTTTTTGGGATCTTCCCAATTTTGGCAATGTTAATACCCTTTGGAAAAAAAGCGGGCCGTTACCCAATTTTTAAAAATTTCAGATTCTCGAAAAGGGGGTTTTTAAAATGAGTTTTCCTGGGTTTTTAATGCCCAAATTTAAAGGTAAAAAGGGGAGGACCCTGCTAACTGATAAATTGTTTTTGCTTTCATCGCAATTTTGGCAATTTGTTAGAGCCCCCAAATTTTAAGATTGTGCCCCGGTATCGATCTTAAGTTCGCCCCTTTTTCGGACTGGTAAATTCTTACACTTTCCACGATTTTTTCCGAAAAGTGGTTTCCCAAAATAAAGTTTTCTAGGTTTGAATGACAAAGGGAAAGTGAACAAAAGTGACCCTTTTTTAAACTGATACATTGCTTTTTGTGATCTTTCCCCAATTTTGGCCCCAATGTTAAAAAGCACGGAAAAGCTGAAAAGAGGTTCACGATTTTTTTCGAAAAGTGGGTTAAAAAACCCGTTTTTTTTGGGTTTTGAATGACAAAAAAAAAGGGTGAACTGGAAAGGAAAACTGCCTAATTGATACAATGTTTTTTCGTGATCGTCCCAATATTGGAAATTTGTTATAGCATGGAAAAGCTGAAAAATTCCCCAAATTTTTTTATAAATTCAGGGTTTTTCTCGAAAAAGTGGGGTTCCAAAGGGATTTTTTTAGGTTTGAATGAAAAAATAAAAGGAACGGGATAAAGTTTGTAACTGTTTAATTGCTTTTGTCATCATCGGATTTTTTTTTTTCCCCAATTTTTAAGAGCACGGAAAAGGGGAGTTTGCCCCCCGGTTTGGGAAAGGGTTCGCCAGATTAGTCTTTTTTAAACAAATTCACGATTTTCCTTCGAAAAGGGGGGTTCAAAATGATTTTTTTGGGGGTTTGAATCACAAAAAAAAAGGTGAACTAAAAATGAACTCCCTAATTGAACAATCCCTTTTTGTGATCGTCCCAATTTTGGCAATGTTAAAGCCCGGAAAAGTTGGGGTTTGTGTGGGGATTGAAAGTTCGCCAAAATTAGTAAATTTTTTAAAAAATTCCCACGTTTTTCCGGGAAAAGGGGGTTTTCCAAATGATTTTTTTAGGTTTGAATCACAAATAAAAAAAGGGGGAAAGGAAAATAAAACTCAAATTGATACAATGTTTTTTTTTTGATTTTCCCCAATTTTGGGCCCAAATGTTAGAGCCACGGAAAAGGGGGGAAAAAATTTGGTTGGGGGGATTGAAAGTTCCGCCAGATAAAGTCAATTTTTTTTTTCCCAAAATTGGAGCCCTGGGAAAAGGGGGTTTTCCAAAATAGTTTCCAAAAAGTTTAAAAAAGTTAAAACCAAAAGTGAACAAAGATGACCTTCTTACTGATACATTGTTTTTTGTGACCCTTCCCAAAAATTGGGAAAATGTTATAGAAATGGAAAAGCTGAGATTCCCCAATTTTTTAAAATTCACGATTTTCTCGAAAAGGGGTTTCCCAAATGAGTTTTTTAGGTTTGAATAACAAAAAAAGGTAATCTGGATGACCCTGTTTCCCCTGTTTAAAATTGGTTTTTTGGCCATCATCGCGATTTTTGGCAATTTTAAGACCCCAGGGAAAAAAGTTGAGATTGTATCGGGAATCGAAAGTTCGCCAGATTGTCAATTTAAAAAATTTCACGATTTTCCGGGGGAAAAAGGGGTTTCAAAAATGAGTTTTTTGGTTTGAATGACAAAAAAAGGGAAAAAAACTGGATAAAATGCAATTTGAACATTGCTTTATGTGATCGTCCCAATATGGAAAATGTTATAGCGGGGAAAAAGCTGAGTTTCCCCCAATTTTTAAAAATTTCACGTTTTTCTCGAAAAGTGGGTTAAAAATGATTTTTTCTAATTTTAAATTTGTCAAACGAAGTGAACTAGAGAGTTTTTTATGAAAACATGCTTTTGTAAATCGCCCCCAATATTGGCAATGTTTTTGCATGGAAAAGCTGAGATTATCCCAATTTTTTAAAAATTTCACGTTTTTCTGGGAAAGGGGGTTCCAAATGATTTTTTCTGGGTTTTTGAATGACAAAAAAAGGTAAACGGGAAATGAGCTGCAAAAACTGATTAATTGCCTTTTGTCATCATCGCAATTTTGGGGTTGTTAGAGCACAGAAAATTTAAGTTTGTGTGGGGTTTTGGGAACTTAAGTTCGCCGGATTAGTAAATTCTTAAAAATTTCACGATTTTCTCAAAAAAGGGGAAATTTCAAAATGGGGGGGTTTTCTGGGTTTTGAATGACAAACAAAAAGTGAACTAGATGGCTTTTTACGATACATTGCTTTTGTAAATCGTCCCAATTTTGGGCCCAATTTATACCCAAAAAAAGCTAAAAAGGGAGTTCACAAATTTTTTCAAAAAGTGGGTTAAAAAATGAGTTTTTTGGGTTTAAATGACAAAAAAAAAGGGTTTGAATGGATGAACTGCTAATTGTTTACTTGCTTTTGTGATGGCCCAATTTTTGGCAATGTTATAGCAGGAAGAGCTGAGATTACCCAATTTTTACAAATTCACGATTTTCTCAAAAAAGTGGGTTCCAAATTTTTTTTTTTGGGGGGGGGTTTTTGGAATGACAAATAAAGGAAAAAGGATGAGCTGCTAACTGATTAAAAAAAATTTGGTTTTTTTTTTTTGTCATCATCGAAAAATATTGGAAAATTTTAAAGGGGCACAAAAAAATTTAAGTTTGTGCCCCCGGTTTATCGATTTTAAAGGGTTGCCGGACCCCGGGAAATTCTTAAAAAATTCACTTTTTTCTCAAAAAAGTGGTTTTAAAAAATGAGTTTTCTAGGTTTGAAAAAAAAAACAAAAGGAACTAGATGAGTTTCTTATTTGATACTTTGGTTTTTTTGGATCGCCCCAAATTTTGGGCAATGTTATAGCAGGGAAAAAAAAAGTTGAGAAAGTTCACGTTTTTTTCAAAAAAGTGGGTTCAAAAGGATTTTTTTTGGTTGAATGCAAAAAAAAAGGGTTTAAATGGAGGGAAAATTTGCAAATTTGATACAATGTTTTTTGTGATTTTCCCAATTTTGACAATTTTTATACCCGGGAAAAAGGGCTGAGTTTCCCCAAATTTTTTTCCCAAATTCACAAATTTTCTCAAAAAAGTGGGTTCAAATGGGGTTTTTTTGGGTTTTTTGAATGACAAATAAAGGAAAACTGGATGAGCTCCCAATTGAAAATTTGTTTTTTGTCAATCGCAATTTTGACAATGTTAGAGCACAACAGCAAAGATTGTTCGGTATGGGAATTTTAAGGGGTTCGGGGGATTAGTAAATTTTAAAACAAATTCACGATTTTCTAAAAAAAAGTGGATTAAAAATTGAGTTTTCTGGGTTTTTGAATGACAAACAAAAAGTGAATTTAGATGAGCTTCTTACTGATACATTGTTTTTTGTGATCGTCCCAATTTTGGAAAATGTTAAGCCAGAAAAGCTAAAAAGGTTTCACGTTTTTTTTTCGAAAAGGGGGTTTTAAAAAATGATTTTTTTTATTTTGGAATGACAAAAAAAAAGGTAAAAGGGGATGAATGCTTTTTGTTTACAATGTTTTTTTGGATCACCCCAATATTAACAATGTTATAGGGGGGGAAAAACCCTGAGATTATCCAATTTTTAAAAATTTCACGATTTTCGAAAGGGGTTCAAAAAAATTTTTAAGGTTTGAATGAAAAAACAAAAGTGAATAGTTTGAGCTTTTTAAATGATACTTGTTTTTTGTGATCGTCCCAAATTTGGGCAATGTTATAGCAGGGAAAAAAGTAAAAAAGAGTCACGTTTTTTTCG
Organism: Drosophila nebulosa; assembly: GCA_024703675.1. Taxonomy (NCBI): domain Eukaryota; kingdom Metazoa; phylum Arthropoda; class Insecta; order Diptera; family Drosophilidae; genus Drosophila; species Drosophila nebulosa. Next base: position 2,202 of record JANFPS010000630.1, on the reverse strand, counting down.
AAAAGGGGTTTTCAAAATGAGTTTTTTAGGTTTGAATGACAAAAAAAAAAGGGGAACGGATGAACTGTATTGTACAATGTTTTTTGGGGATGGCCCAAATAAAAACCCCAATGTTTTTTAGCGGAAAAGCTGAAAACACCCAATTTTTAAAAATTTCAGATTTTCGCGAAAAGTGGGGTTCAAAAAAAATTTTCTAGGTTTGAATGACAAACAAAAAGTGAACTAGATGGTTCTTACGGGATACATTTTTTTTAAATCGTCCCAAAGGGGCAATGTTATAGCAGGGAAAAAGCTGAGATTCCCCAAATTTTTTAAAATTTCACGTTTTTCTCAAAAAGGGGGGGTTCCAAATGATTTTTTTTAGGTTTTGAAGGGACAAATAAAGGTAAACTGGATGACCCTTAAAATTTTGAAAAATTGCTTTTTTCATCACCCAAAATATTGGCAATGTTAGAGCACAAAAACAGAAAAGGGATTTTTGGGGTTATCGAACTTAATTTCGCCGGATTAGAAAATTTCCCTTCCCAAAATTCACGATTTTCTCGAAAAGGGGGATTCAAAAGGGATTTTTCTGGGTTTTTGAAGGGAAAAAACCGAAAGTAAAACTAGATGAGCTTTTTTTTACTGATAAAATTGTTTTTTGTAAAATCGTCCCAATATTGGCAATGTTATCCAGAGAAAGTTGAAAGATTTCACGTTTTTTTCGAAAAGGGGTTCAAAATAAAGGTTTTTTAGGTTTTGGAATGACAAAAAAAAAGGTGAACGGGATGAATGCTAATTGTTTACAATGCTTTTGTGATCGCCCAATATTGGCATTTATAGCAGGGAAAAGCTGAGTTTAAACCCAATTTTACCCAAATTTTTTAAAAAGTTTTTTCCCAAAAAAGGGGTTTCCAAAATGATTTTTTTGGGTTTGGAATGCAAATAAAGGTAAACTGGATGAGAGGGCTAACTGATTCATTGTTTTTTGTAAATCACCCGCGAAATTGGAAAAATTTTTAGACAGGGAAAAGTTGAGATTGTGTGGGATTGAAAGTTCGCCCGTTTAGTTTTTTTTTAAAAATTCACGATTTTCTCGAAAAGGGGGTTTTTAAAAAAATTTTTCTAGGTTTGAATGTCAAACGAAAGTGAAATAGTGAGCTTCTTATTGATACTTTGCTTTTTGTGATCGTCCCAATTTTGGGGGAAAGGGTTATAGAGGGAAAAAAAAGCTGAAAAGATTTTCAAAATTTTTTTCAAAAATTTGGGTTTAAAAAAATGAGTTCTTTGGGTTTTGGAAGGGACAAAAAAAAAAGGTTTAAATTTAGGGAACGCTAATTGAACAATGTTTTTTGTGATCGTCCCAATATTGGAATTTATAGCATGGAAAAGCGAGTTTAAACCCAATTTTTAAAAATTTCACGTTTTTCTCAAAAAAGTGGGTTAAAAAATGATTTTTTTGGGTTTTGAATGACAAAAAAAGGTAATCTGGAAAAGCTGCAAACGGGATTAATTGTTTTTTGTATCATGCGATAGGGGGAAATGTTAGAGCACGGAAAATTTGAGATTGTAGGGGATCGAAATTTCCCCCAGATTAGAAATTTTTTAAAAAATTAACGTTTTTTTCAAAAAGGGGGTTAAAAATGATTTTTTTGGGGTTTGAATCACAAATAAAAAGGTGAACTGGATGAACTGCTAATTGATACAATGCTTTTTGTGATCGTCCCAATATTGGCAATGTTAGAGCACGGAAAAGTTGAGATTGTGTCGGGATCGAAAGTTCGCCAGATTAGTCAATTTTTACAAATTCACGATTTTCTCAAAAAGTGGGTTAAAAATAAAGTTTTCTAGGTTTGAATGTAAAAAACAAAAAGGGGAACTAAAGAGCTTTTATTTAATACATTGTTTTTTTGGGGATCGTGAAAATTTTGGAAATTTTATAGCATGGAAAAGCTGAAAAATACTCAATTTTTAAAAAATTCACGATTTTTTTCAAAAAGGGTGGGTTCCAAATGATTTTTTTTGGGTTTAAAATGAAAAAAAAAGGAAAAAGGATGAGCTTCAAAATGTTTAAATTGCTTTTTTAAACATCGCAGTATTGGCAATTTTTAGAGCAGGGGAAAGTTGAGATTGAAATGGGGATCGAAATTTCCCCCCCAGATTTGTAAATTTTTTACAAATTCACGTTTCCCTTCGAAAAGTGGGTTAAAAATGAGTTTTCTA
>JANFPS010000063.1:0-57526 GCA_024703675.1 Drosophila nebulosa | reverse complement strand
TTAAAATCATCCCAATATTGGCAAAGTTAGAGCACGGAAAAGTTGAGATTACTCAATTTTTATAAATTCACGATTTTCTCGAAAGGTGAGTTCAAAATGAGTTTTCTAGGTTTGAATGACAAATAAAAGTACACTCGATGAGTTGCTTACTGGTACATTGCTTTTGGAATCATCGCAATATTGGCAAAGTTAGAGCACGGAAAAGTTGAGATTACTCAATTTTTATAAATTCACGATTTTCTCGAAAAGTGAGTTCAAAATGAGTTTTCTAGGTTTGAATGACAAATAAAAGTACACTCGATGAGTTACTTACTGGTACATTGCTTTTTGTAATCATCGCAATATTGGCAAAGTTAGAGCACGGAAAAGTTGAGATTACTCAATTTTTACAAATTCACGATTTTCCCAAAGTGGGTTCAAAATGAGTTTTCTAGTTTGAATGAGAAATACAAGTAAACTAGATGAGCTACTTACTAATACATTTCTTTTAAAATCATCCCAATATTGGCAAAGTTAGAGCACGGAAAAGTTGAGAATACTAAATTTTTATAAATTCACGATTTTCTCGAAAGGTGAGTTCAAAATGAGTTTTCTAGGTTTGAATGACAAATAAAAGTACACTCGATGAGTTGCTTACTGGTACATTGCTTTTTGTAATCATCGCAATATTGGCAAAGTAAGAGCACGGAAAAGTTGAGATTACTCCATTTTTACAAATTCGCGATTTTCTCGAAAAGTGCGTTCAAAATGAATTTTCTAGGTTTGAAAGACAAATGAAAGTAAACTGGATGAGCTGCTTACTGGTACATTGTTTTTTGTAATCATCGCAATATTGGCAAAGTTAGAGCACGGAAAAGTTGAGATTACTTAATTTTTACAAATTCACGATTTTCTCGAAAAGTGGGTTCAAAATGAGTTTTCTAGATTTGAATGACAAATACAAGTAAACTAGATGAGCTACTAACTGATACATTTTCTTTTTAATCATCCCAATATTGGCAAAGTTAGAGCACGGAAAAGTTGAGATTACTCAATTTTTACAAATTCACGATTTTCTCAAAGTGGGTTTAAAATGAGTTTTCTAGATTTGAATGACAAATACAAGTAAACTAGATGAGCTACTTACTAATACATTTCTTTTAAAATCATCCCAATATTGGCAAAGTTAGAGCACGAAAAGTTGAGATTACTCATTTTTACAAATTCACGATTTTCTCGAAAAGTGAGTTCAAAATGAGTTTTCTAGGTTTGAATGACAAATAAAAGTACACTCGATGAGTTGCTTACTGGTACTTTGCTTTCTGTAATCATCGTAATATTGGCAAAGTTAGAGCACGGAAAAGTTGAGATTACTCAATTTTTACAAATTCACGATTTTCTCGAAAAGATGGTTCAAAATGAGTTTTCTAGGTTTGAATGACAAATAAAAGTAAACTAGATGAGCTACTAACTGATATATTGCTTTTGTAATCATCATAATATTGGCAAAGTTGAGATTAATCAATTTTTACAAATTCATGATTTTCTCGAAAAGTGGGTTCAAAATGAGTTTTCTAGGTTTGAATGACAAATACAAGTAAACTAGATGAGCTACTAACTGATACATTCCTTTTGTAATCATCCCAATATTGGCAAAGTTGGAGCACGGAAAAGTTGAGATTACTCAATTTTTACAAATTCACGATTTTCTCGAAGTGGGTTTAAAATGAGTTTTCTAGATTTGAATGACAAAAAAAGTACACTCGATGAGTTACTTACTGGTACATTGCTTTTTGTAATCATCCCAATATGGGCAAAGTTAGAGCACGGAAAAGTTGAGTATACTCAATTTTTCAAAATTCACGATTTTCTCGAAAAGTGGGTCCAAATGAGTTTTCTAGTTTGAATGACAAATACAAGTAAACTAGATGAGCTACTAACTGATACATTTTCTTTTTTAATCATCCCAATATTGGCAAAGTTAGAGCACGGAAAAGTTGAGATTACTCAATTTTTACAAATTCACGATTTTCTCAAAGTGGGTTCAAAATGAGTTTTCTAGATTTGAATGAGAAATACAAGTAAACTAGATGAGCTACTTACTAATACATTTATTTTAAAATCATCCCAATATTGGCAAAATTGGAGCACGAAGAAGTTGAGATTACTCATTTTTATAAATTCACGATTTTCTCGAAAAGTGAGTTCAAAATGAGTTTTCTAGGTTTGAATGACAAATAAAAGTAAACTCGATGAGTTGCTTACTGGTACATTGCTTTTTGTAATCATCCAATATTGGCAAAGTTAGAGCACGGAAAAGTTGAGATTACTCAATTTTTACAAATTCACGATTTTCTCGAAAAGTGGGTTCCAAATGAGTTTTCTAGGTTTGAATGACAAATTCAAGTAAACTAGATGAGCTACTAACTGATAAATTTCTTTTTTAATCATCCCAATATTGGCAAAGTTAGAGCACGGAAAAGTTGAGATTACTCAATTTTTATAAATTCACGATTTTCTCGAAAAGTGAGTTCAAAATGAGTTTTCTAGGTTTGAATGACAAATAAAAGTAAACTCGATGAGTTGCTTACTGGTACATTGCTTTTTGTAATCATCGCAATATTGGCAAAGTTAGAGCACGGAAAAGTTGAGATTACTCAATTTTTACAAATTCACGATTTTCTCGAAAAGTGGATTCAAAATGAGTTTTCTAGGTTTGAATGACAAATAAAAGTAAACTAGATGAGCTACTAACTGATACATTGCTTTTTGTAATCATCATAATATTGGCAAAGTTGAGATTAATCAATTTTTACAAATTCACGATTTTCTCGAAAATGGATTCAAAATGAGTTTTCTAGGTTTGAATGACAACTACAAGTAAACTAGATGAGCTACTAACTGATTCTGATAACTGATTTTGTAATCATCGCAATATTGGCAAAGTTAGAGCACGGAAAAGTTGAGATTACTCAATTTTTACAAATTCACGATTTTCTCGAAGTGGGTTCAAAATGAGTTTTCTAGATTTGAATGACAAATACAAGTAAACTAGATGAGCTACTTACTAATACATTTCTTTTAAAATCATCCCAATATTGGCAAAGTTAGAGCACGGAAAAGTTGAGATTACTCAATTTTTACAAATTCACGATTTTCTCGAAAAGTGGGTTCAAAATGAGTTTTCTAGATTTGAATGACAAATACAAGTAAACTAGATGAGCTACTAACTGATACATTGCTTTTTTAATCATCCCAATATTGGCAAAGTTAGAGCACGGAAAAGTTGAGATTACTCAATTTTTATAAATTCACGATTTTCTCGAAAAGTGAGTTCAAAATGAGTTTTCTAGGTTTGAATGACAAATAAAAGTACACTCGATGAGTTGCTTACTGGTACATTGCTTTTTGTAATCATCGCAATATTGGCAAAGTTAGAGCACGGAAAAGTTGAGATTACTCAATTTTTACAAATTCACGATTTTCTCGAAAAGTGGATTCAAAATGAGTTTTCTAGGTTTGAATGACAAATAAAAGTAAACTAGATGAGCTACTAACTGATACCTTCCTTTTTGTAATCATCCCAATATTGGCAAAGTTAGAGCACGAAAAAGTTGAGTTTACTCAATTTTTATAATTTCACGATTTTCTCGAAAAGTGAGTTCAAAATGAGTTTTCTAGTTTTGAATGACAAATAAAAGTAAACTCGATGAGTTGTTTACTGGTACATTGCTTTTTGTAATCATCGCAATATTGGCAAAGTTAGAGCACGGAAAAGTTGAGTATACTCAATTTTTACAAATTCACGATTTTCTCGAAGTGGGTTCAAAATGAGTTTTCTAGATTTGAATGACAAATGCAAGTAAACTAGATGAGCTACTTACTAACACATTTCTTTTAAAATCATCGCAATATTGGCAAAGTTAGAGCACGGAAAAGTTGAGATTACTCAATTTTTACAAATTCACGATTTTCTCGAAGTGGGTTTAAAATGAGTTATCTAGGTTTGAATGACAAATAAAAGTAAACTCGATGAGTTGCTTGCTGGTACATTGCTTTTTGTAATCATCGCAATATTGGCAAAGTTAGAGCACGGAAAAGTTGAGATTACTCAATTTTTACATATTCACGATTTTCTCGAAAAGTGGATTCAAAATGAGTTTTCTAGGTTTGAATGACTAATAAAAGTAAACTAGATGAGCTACTAACTGATTCATTGCTTTTTGTAATCATTATAATATTGGCAAAGTTGAGATTAATCAATTTTTACAAATTCATGATTTTCTCGAAATATGGATTCAAAATGAGTTTTCTAGGTTTGAATGGCAACTACAAGCAAACTAGATGAGCTACTAACTGATTTTCTGATAACTTTTTGTAATCATCGCAATATTGGCAAAGTTAGAGCACGGAAAAGTTGAGATTACTCAACTTTTACAAATTCACGATTTTCTCGAAGTGGGTTCAAAATGAGTTTTCTAGATTTGAATGAGAAATACAAGTAAACTAGATGAGCTACTTACTAATACATTTCTTTTAAAATCATCCCAATATTGGCAAAGTTAGAGCACGGAAAAGTTGAGATTACTCAATTTTTACATATTCACGATTTTCTCGAAAAGTGGATTTAAAATGAGTTTTCTAGGTTTGAATGACTAATAAAAGTAAACTAGATGAGCTACTAACTGATTCATTGCTTTTTGTAATCATCATAATATTGGCAAAGTTGAGATTAATCAATTTTTACAAATTCACGATTTTCTCGAAATATGGATTCAAAATGAGTTTTCTAGGTTTGAATGGCAACTACAAGTAAACTAGATGAGCCACTAACTGATACATTTTCTTTTTTAATCATCCCAATATTGGCAAAGTTAGAGCACGGAAAAGTTGAGATTACTCAATTTTTATAAATTCACGATTTTCTCGAAAAGTGGGTTCCAAATGAGTTTTCTAGGTTTGAATGACAAATAAAAGTAAACTCGATGAGTTGCTTGCTGGTACATTGCTTTTTGTAATCATCGCAGTATTGGCAAAGTTAGAGCACGGAAAAGTTGAGATTACTCAATTTTTACATATTCACGATTTTCTCGAAAAGTGGATTTAAAATGAGTTTTCTAGGTTTGAATGACTAATAAAAGTAAACTCGATGAGTTGCTTGCTGGTACATTGCTTTTTGTAATCATCGCAATATTGGCAAAGTTAGAGCACGGAAAAGTTGAGATTACTCAATTTTTACAAATTCACGATTTTCTCGAAGTGGATTAAAATGAGTTTTCTAGGTTTGAATGACAAATAAAAGTAAACTAGATGAGCAACTAACTGATCATTGCTTTTTGTAATAATCCAATATTGGCAAAGTTGAGATTAATCAATTTTTAAAATTCACGATTTTCGCGAAAAGTGATTCAAAATGAGTTTTCTAGATTTGAATGACAAATACAAGTAAACTAGATGAGCTACTACCTGATACATTACTTTTTGTAATCATCCCAATATTGGCAAAGTTAGAGCACGGACAAGTTGAGATTACTCAATTTTTACAAATTCACGATTTTCTCGAAGTGGGTTCAAAATGAGTTTTCTAGATTTGAATGACAAATACAAGTAAACTAGATGAGCTACTTACTAATACATTTCTTTTAAAATCATCCCAATATTGGCAAAGTTAGAGCACGGAAATTTTTATAAATTCACGATTTGCTCGAAACGTGAGTTCAAAATGAGTTTTCTAGGTTTGAATGACAAATAAAAGTACACTCGATGAGTTGCTTACTGGTACATTGCTTTTTGTAATCATCGCAATATTGGCAAAGTTAGAGCACGGAAAAGTTGAGATTACTCAATTTTTACAAATTCACGATTTTCTCGAAAAGTGGGTTCAAAATGAGTTTTCTAGATTTGAATGACAAATACAAGTAAACTAGATGAGTTGCTTACTGGTACATTGCTTTTTGTAATCATCGCAATATTGGCAAAGTTAGAGCACGGAAAAGTTGAGATTACTCAATTTTTACAAATTCACGATTTTCTCGAAAAGTGGATTTAAAATGAGTTTTCTAGGTTTGAATGACAAATAAAAGTAAACTAGATGAGCTACTAACTGATACATTGCTTTTTGTAATCATCATAATATTGGCAAAGTTGAGATTAATCAATTTTTACAATTCACGATTTTCTCGAAAAGTGGGTTCAAAATGAGTTTTTTATGATGCTACTAACTAATACCTTCCCTTTTGTAATCATCCCAATATTGGCAAAGTTGAGCACGGAAAAGTTGAGATTACTCAATTTTACAAATTCACGATTTTCTCGAGTGGGTTTAAAATGAGTTTTCTAGATTTGAATGACAAATAAAAGTACACTCGATGACTTGCTTACTGGTACATTGCTTTTTGTAATCATCGCAATATGGGCAAATTTAGAGCACGGAAAAGTTGAGTATACTCAATTTTACAAATTCACGATTTTCTCGAAGTGGGTTCAAAATGAGTTTTCTAGATTTGAAAGACAAATACAAGTAAACTAGATGAGCTACTAACTGATACATTTTCTTATTTAATTATCCCAATATTGCCAAAGTTAGAGCACGGAAAAGTTGAGATTACTCAATTTTTACAAATTCACGATTTTCTCAAAGTGAGTTCAAAATGAGTTTTCTAGATTTGAATGAGAATACAAGTAAACTAGATGAGCTACTTACTAATACATTTCTTTTAAAATCATCCCAATATTGGCAAAGTTGGAGCACGAAAAAGTTGAGATTACTCAATTTTTATAAATTCACGATTTTCTCGAAAAGTGAGTTCAAAATGAGTTTTCTAGGTTTGAATGACAAATAAAAGTACACTCGATGAGTTGCTTACTGGTTGGTACATTGCTTTTTGTAATCATCCCAATATTGGCAAAGTTAAAGCACGGAAAAGTTGAGATTACTCAATTTTTACAAATTCACGATTTTCTCAAAGTGGGTTCAAAATGAGTTTTCTAGATTTGAATGAGAAATACCAGTAAACTAGATGAGCTACTTACTAATACATTTCTTTTAAAATCATCCCAATATTGGCAAAGTTGGAGCACGAAAAAGTTGAGATTACTCAATTTTTATAAATTCACGATTTTCTCGAAAAGTGAGTTCAAAATGAGTTTTCTAGGTTTGAATGACAAATAAAAATAAACTCGATGAGTTGCTTACTGGTACTTTGCTTTTTGTAATCATCGTAATATTGGCAAAGTTAGAGCACGGAAAAGTTGAGATTACTCAATTTTTACAAATTCACGATTTTCTCGAAGTGGGTTTAAAATGAGTTTTCTAGATTTGAATGACAAATAAAAGTACACTCGATGAGTTGCTTACTGGTACATTGCTTTTTGTAATAATCGCAATATGGGCTAATTTAGAGCACGGAAAAGTTGAGTATACTCAATTTTTAAAAATTCACGATTTTCTCGAAAAGTGGGTTCCAAATGAGTTTTCTAGATTTGAAAGACAAATACAAGTAAACTAGATGAGCTACTAACTGATACATTTTCTTTTTTAATTATCCCAATATTGGCAAAGTTTGAGCACGGAAAAGTTGAGATTACTCAATTTTTATAAATTCACGATTTTCTCGAAGTGGGTTTAAAATGAGTTTTCTAGATTTGAATGACAAATACAAGTAAACTAGATGAGCCACTAACTGATACATTTTTCTTTTTAATCATCCCAATATTGGCAAAGTTAGAGCACGGAAAAGTTGAGATTACTCAATTTTTATAAATTCACGATTTTCTCGAAAAGTGGGTTCCAAATGAGTTTTCTAGGTTTGAATGACTAATAAAAGTAAACTCGATGAGTTGCTTGGGTACATTGCTTTTTGTAATCATCGCAGTATTGGCAAAGTTAGAGCACGGAAAAGTTGAGATTACTCAATTTTTACATATTCACGATTTTCTCGAAAAGTGAATTCAAAATGAGTCTTATAGGTTGAATGACTAATAAAAGTAAACTAGATGAGCTACTAACTGATACATTGCTTTTTGTAATCATCATAATATTGGCAAAGTTGAGATTAATCAATTTTTACAAATTCATGATTTTCTCGAAATATGGATTCAAAATGAGTTTTCTAGGTTTGAATGCAACTACAAGTAAACTAGATGAGCTACTAACTGATTTTCTGATAACTGATTTTGTAATCATCGCAATATTGGCAAAGTTAGAGCACGGAAAAGTTGAGATTACTCAACTTTTACAAATTCACGATTTTCTCGAAGTGGGTTCAAAATGAGTTTTCTAGATTTGAATGAGAAATACAAGTAAACTAGATGAGCTACTTACTAATACATTTCTTTTAAAATCATCCCAATATTGGCAAAGTTAGAGCACGGAAAAGTTTAAATTACTCAATTTTTATAAATTCACGATTTTCTCGAAGTGGGTTTAAAATGAGTTTTCTAGATTTGAATGACAATAAAAGTACACTCGATGACTTGCTTACTGGTACATTGCTTTTTGTAATCATCGCAATATGGGCAAATTTAGAGCACGGAAAAGTTGAGTATACTCAATTTTTACAAATTCACGATTTTCTCGAAAAGTGGGTTCAAAATGAGTTTTCTAGGTTTGAATGACAAAAAAAGTAAACTCGATGAGGTGTTTACTGGTACATTGCTTTTTGTAATCATCGCAATATTGGCAAAGTTAGAGCACGGAAAAGTTGAGATTACTTAATTTTTACAAATTCACGATGTTCTCGAAAAGTGGATTTAAAATGAGTTTTCTAGGTTTGAATGACTAATAAAAGTAAACTAGATGAGCTACTAACTGATACATTGCTTTTTGTAATCATCATAATATTGGCAAAGTTGAGATTAATCAATTTTTACAAATTCATGATTTTCTCGAAAAGTGGGTTCAAAATGAGTTTTTTATGATGCTACTAACTAATACCTTCCCTTTTGTAATCATCCCAATATTGGCAAAGTTGAGCACGGAAAAGTTGAGATTACTCAATTTTTACAAATTCACGATTTTCTCGAAGTGGGTTTAAAATGAGTTTTCTAGATTTGAATGACAAATAAAAGTACACTCGATGACTTGCTTACTGGTACATTGCTTTTTGTAATCATCGCAATATGGCAAATTTAGAGCACGGAAAAGTTGAGTATACTCAATTTTTACAAATTCACGATTTTCTCGAAGTGGGTTCAAAATGAGTTTTCTAGATTTGAAAGACAAATACAAGTAAACTAGATGAGCTACTAACTGATACATTTTCTTATTTAATTATCCCAATATTGCCAAAGTTAGAGCACGGAAAAGTTGAGATTACTCAATTTTTACAAATTCACGATTTTCTCAAAGTGAGTTCAAAATGAGTTTTCTAGATTTGAATGACAAATACAAGTAAACTAGATGAGCTACTTACTAATACATTTCTTTTAAAATCATCCCAATATTGGCAAAGTTGGAGCACGAAAAAGTTGAGATTACTCAATTTTTATAAATTCACGATTTTCTCGAAAAGTGAGTTCAAAATGAGTTTTCTAGGTTTGAATGACAAATAAAAGTACACTCGATGAGTTGCTTACTGGTTGGTACATTGCTTTTTGTAATCATCCCAATATTGGCAAAGTTAAAGCACGGAAAAGTTGAGATTACTCAATTTTTACAAATTCACGATTTTCTCAAAGTGGGTTCAAAATGAGTTTTCTAGATTTGAATGAGAAATACAAGTAAACTAGATGAGCTACTTACTAATACATTTCTTTTAAAATCATCCCAATATTGGCAAAGTTGGAGCACGAAAAAGTTGAGATTACTCAATTTTTATAAATTCACGATTTTCTCGAAAAGTGAGTTCAAAATGAGTTTTCTAGTTTGAATGACAAATAAAAATAAAGTCGATGAGTTGCTTACTGGTACTTTGCTTTTTGTAATCATCGTAATATTGGCAAAGTTAGAGCACGGAAAAGTTGAGATTACTCAATTTTTACAAATTCACGATTTTCTCGTAAAGTGGATTCAAAATGAGTTTTCTAGGTTTGAATGACTAATAAAAGTAAACTAGATGAGCTACTAACTGATACATTGCTTTTTGTAATCATCATAATATTGGCAAAGTTGAGATTAATCAATTTTTACAAATTCATGATTTTCTCGAAAAGTGGGTTCAAAATGAGTTTTCTAGGTTTGAATGACAACTACAAGTAAACTAGATGAGCTACTAACTGATACCTTCGCTTTTGTAATCATCCCAATATTGGCAACGTTGGAGCACGGAAAAGTTGAGATTACTCAATTTTTACAAATTCACGATTTTCTCGAAGTGGGTTTAAAATGAGTTTTCTAGATTTGAATGACAAATAAAAGTACACTCGATGAGTTGCTTACTGGTACATTGCTTTTTGTAATCATCGCAATATGGGCAAATTTAGAGCACGGAAAAGTTGAGTATACTCAATTTTTAAAAATTCACGATTTTCTCGAAAAGTGGGTTCCAAATGAGTTTTCTAGGTTTGAATGACAAATAAAAGTAAACTCGATGAGTTGCTTGCTGGTACATTGCTTTTTGTAATCATCGCAGTATTGGCAAAGTTAGAGCACGGAAAAGTTGAGATTACTCAATTTTTACATATTCACGATTTTCTCGAAAGTGGATTCAAAATGAGTTTTCTAGGTTTGAATGACTAATAAAAGTAAACTAGATGAGCTACTAACTGATACATTGCTTTTTGTAATCATCATAATATTGGCAAAGTTGAGATTAATCAATTTTTACAAATTCATGATTTTCTCGAATATGGATTCAAAATGAGTTTTCTAGGTTTGAATGGCAACTACAAGTAAACTAGATGAGCTACTAACTGATTTTCTGATAACTGATTTTGTAATCATCGCAGTATTGGCAAAGTTAGAGCACGGAAAAGTTGAGATTACTCAATTTTTACAAATTCACGATTTTCTCGAAAAATGGATTTAAAATGAGTTGTCTGGGTTTAAGTGACAAATGAAAGGAAACTGGATGAGCTACTAACTGATACATTGCTTTTTGTAATCATCATAATATTGGCAAAGTTGAGATTAATCAATTTTTACAAATTCATGATTTTCTCGAAATATAAATTCAAAATGAGTTTTCTAGGTTTGAATGGCAACTACAAGTAAACTAGATGAGCTACTAACTGATTTTCTGATAACTTTTTGTAATCATCGCAATATTGGCAAAGTTAGAGCACGGAAAAGTTGAGATTACTCAATTTTTACAAATTCACGATTTTCTCGAAGTGGGTTCAAAATGAGTTTTCTAGATTTGAATGAGAAATACAAGTAAACTAGATGAGCTACTTACTAATACATTTCTTTTAAAATCATCCCAATATTGGCAAAGTTAGAGCACGGAAAAGTTGAGATTACTCAATTTTTATAAATTCACGATTTTCTCGAAGTGGGTTTAAAATGAGTTTTCTAGATTTGAATGACAAATAAAAGTACACTCGATGACTTGCTTACTGGTACATTGCTTTTTGTAATCATCGCAATATGGGCAAATTTAGAGCACGGAAAAGTTGAGTATACTCAATTTTTACAAATTCACGATTTTCTCGAAGTGGGTTCATAATGAGTTTTCTAGATTTGAAAGACAAATACAAGTAAACTAGATGAGCTACTAACTGATACATTTTCTTTTTTAATTATCCCAATATTGCCAAAGTTACAGCACGGAAAAGTTGAGATTACTCAATTTTTACAAATTCACGATTTTCTCAAAGTGAGTTCAAAATGAGTTTTCTAGATTTGAATGACAAATACAAGTAAACTAGATGAGCTACTTACTAATACATTTCTTTTAAAATCATCCCAATATTGGCAAAGTTGGAGCAAAGTTGAGATTACTCAATTTTTATAAATTCACGATTTTCTCGAAAAGTGAGTTCAAAATGAGTTTTCTAGGTTTGAATGACAAATAAAAGTACACTCGATGAGTTGCTTACTGGTTGGTACATTGCTTTTTGTAATCATCCCAATATTGGCAAAGTTAAGCACGGAAAAGTTGAGATTACTCAATTTTTACAAATTCACGATTTTCTCGAAGTGGGTTTAAAATGAGTTTTCTAGATTTGAATGACAAATACAAGTAAACTAGATGAGCCACTAACTGATACATTTTCTTTTTTAATCATCCCAATATTGGCAAAGTCAGAGCACGGAAAAGTTGAGATTACTCAATTTTTATAAATTCACTATTTTCTCGAAAAGTGGATTCAAATGAGTTTTCTAGGTTTGAATGACAAATAAAAGTACTTACTGGTACATTGCTTTTTGTATTCATCGCAGTATTGGCAAAGTTAGAGCACGGAAAAGTTGAGATTACTCAATTTTTACAAATTCACGATTTTCTCGAAAAGTGGATTTAAAATGAGTTTTCTAGATTTGAATGACAAATACAAGTAAACTAGATGAGCCACTAACTGATACAATTTCTTTTTTAATCATCCCAATATTGGCAAAGTTAGAGCACGGAAAAGTTGAGATTACTCAATTTTTATAAATTCACGATTTTCTCGAAGTGGGTTTAAAATGAGTTTTCTAGATTTGAATGACAAATACAAGTAAACTAGATGAGCTACTAACTGATACCTTCCTTTTTGTAATCATCCCAATATTGGCAAAGTTGAGCACGGAAAAGTTGAGATTACTCAATTTTTATAAATTCACGATTTTCTCGAAAAGTGAGTTCAAAATGAGTTTTCTAGGTTTGAATGACAAATAAAAGTAAACTCGACGAGTTGCTTACTGGTACATTGCTTTTGGAATCATCGCAATATTGGCAAAGTTAGAGCACGGAAAAGTTGAGATTACTCAATTTTTACAAATTCACGATTTTCTCAAAGTGGGTTCAAAATGAGTTTTCTAGATTTGAATGACAAATACAAGTAAACTAGATGAGCTACTTACTAATACATTTCTTTTAAAATCATCCCAATATTGGCAAAGTTAGAGCACGGAAAAGTTGAGATTACTCAATTTTTACAAATTCACGATTTTCTCAAAGTGGGTTAAAATGAGTTTTCTAGATTTGAATGACAAATGCAAGTAAACTAGATGAGCCACTAACTGATACATTTTCTTTTTAATCATCCCAATATTGGCAAAGTTAGAGCACGGAAAAGTTGAGATTACTCAATTTTTACAAATTCACGATTTTCTCGAAGTGGGTTTAAAATGAGTTTTCTAGATTTGAATGACAAATACAAGTAAACTAGATGAGCTACTAACTGATACCTTCCTTTTTGTAATCATCCCAATATTGGCAAAGTTGGAGCACGGAAAAGTTGAGATTACTCAATTTTTATAAATTCACGATTTTCTCGAAAAGTGAGTTCAAAATGAGTTTTCTAGGTTTGAATGACAAATAAAAGTACACTCGATGAGTTGCTTACTGGTACATTGCTTTTTGTAATCATCGCAATATTGGCAAAGTTAGAGCACGGAAAAGTTGAGATTACTCAATTTTTACAAATTCACGATTTTCTCAAAGTGGGTTCAAAATGAGTTTTCTAGATTTGAATGACAAATACAAGTAAACTAGATGAGCTACTTACTAATACATTTCTTTTAAAATCATCCACATATTGGCAAAGTTAGAGCACGGAAAAGTTGAGATTACTCAATTTTTATAAATTCACGATTTTCTCGAAAGTTGAGTTCAAAATGAGTTTTCTAGGTTTGAATGACAAATAAAAGTAAACTCGATGAGTTGCTTACTGGTACATTGCTTTTTGTAATCATCGCAATATTGGCAAAGTTAGAGCACGGAAAAGTTGAGATTTCTCAATTTTTACAAATTCACGATTTTCTCGAAAAGTGGATTCAAAATGAGTTTTCTAGGTTTGAATGACAAATAAAAGTAAACTCGATGAGTTGCTTACTGGTACATTGCTTTTTGTAATCATCGCAATATTGGCAAAGTTAGAGCACGGAAAAGTTGAGATTACTCAATTTTTACAAATTCACGATTTTCTCGAAGTGGGTTCAAAGTGAGTTTTCTAGGTTTGAATGACAAAAAAAAGTACACTCGATGAGTTGCTTATTGGTAAATTGCTTTTTGTAATCATCCCAATATTGGCAAAGTTAGAGCACGGAAAAGTTGAGTATACTCAATTTTTACAAATTCACGATTTTCTCGAAGTGGGTTCAAAATGAGTTTTCTAGATTTGAATGACAAATACAAGTAAACTAGATGAGCTACTAACTGATACCTTCCTTTTTGTAATCATCCCAATATTGGCAAAGTTGGAGCACGGAAAAGTTGAGATTACTCAATTTTTATAAATTCACGATTTTCTCGAAAAGTGAGTTCAAAATGAGTTTTCTAGGTTTGAATGACAAATAAAGTAAACTCGATGAGTTGCTTACTGGTACTTTGCTTTTTGTAATCATCGTAATATTGGCAAAGTTAGAGCACGGAAAAGTTGAGATTACTCAATTTTTACAAATTCACGATTTTCTCGAAAAGTGGGTTCCAAATGAGTTTTCTAGATTTGAATGACAAATACAAGTAAACTAGATGAGCTACTAACTGATACATTTTCTATTTTAATTATCCCAAAAATGGCAAAGTTAGAGCACGGAAAAGTTGAGATTACTCAATTTTTATAAATTCACGATTTTCTCGAAGTGGGTTTAAAATGAGTTTTCTAGATTTGAATGACAAATACAAGTAAACTAGATGAGCTACTAACTGATACATTTTCTTTTTTAATCATCCCAATATTGGCAAAGTTAGAGCACGGAAAAGTTGAGATTACTCAATTTTTATAAATTCACGATTTTCTCGAAAAGTGGGTTCCAAATGAGTTTTCTAGGTTTGAATGACAAATAAAAGTAAACTCGATGAGTTGCTTGCTGGTACATTGCTTTTTGTAATCATCGCAATATTGGCAAAGTTAGAGCACGGAAAAGTTGAGATTACTCAATTTTTACATATTCACGATTTTCTCGAAAAGTGGATTTAAAATGAGTTTTCTAGGTTTGAATGACTAATAAAAGTAAACTAGATGAGCTACTAACTGATTCATTGCTTTTTGTAATCATCATAATATTGGCAAAGTTGAGATTAATTAATTTTTACAAATTCATGATTTTCTCGAAATATGGATTCAAAATGAGTTTTCTAGGTTTGAATGGCAACTACAAGTAAACTAGATGAGCTACTAACTGATTTTCTGATAACTGATTTTGTAATCATCGCAATATTGGCAAAGTTAGAGCACGGAAAAGTTGAGATTACTCAATTTTTACAAATTCACGATTTTCTCGAAGTGGGTTTAAAATGAGTTTTCTAGATTTGAATGACAAATAAAAGTACACTCGATAATGGCAAAGTTAGAGCACGAAAAAGTTGAGATTACTCAATTTTTATAAATTCACGATTTTCTCGAAAAGTGGGTTCAAAATGAGTTTTCTAGATTTGAATGACAAATACAAGTTAACTAGATGAGCTACTTACTAATACATTTCTTTTAAAATCATCCCAATATTGGCAAAGTTAGAGAACGGAAAAGTTGAGATTACTCAATTTTTATAAATTCACGATTTTCTCGAAAAGTGAGTTCAAAATGAGTTTTCTAGGTTTGAATGACAAATAAAAGTACACTCGATGAGTTGCTTACTGGTACATTGCTTTTTGTAATCATCGCAATATTGACAAAGTTAGAGCACGGAAAAGTTGAGATTACTCAATTTTTACAAATTCACGATTTTCTCGAAGTGGGTTCAAAATGAGTTTTCTAGATTTGAATGGGAAATACAAGTTAACTAGATGAGCTACTTACTAATACATTTCTTTTAAAATCATCCCAATATTGGCAAAGTAAGAGCACGGAAAAGTTGAGATTACTCAATTTTTATAAATTCACGATTTTCTCGAAGTGGGTTTAAAATGAGTTTTCTAGATTTGAATGACAAATACAAGTAAACTAGATGAGCTACTAACTGATACCTTCCTTTTTGTAATCATCCCAATATTGGCAAAGTTGGAGCACGAAAAAGTTGAGTTTACTCAATTTTTATAAATTCACGATTTTCTCGAAAAGTGAGTTCAAAATGAGTTTTCTAGGTTTGAATGACAAATAAAAGTACACTCGATGAGTTGCTTACTGGTGCATTGCTCTTTGTAATCATCGCAATATTGGCAAAGTTAGAGCACGGAAAAGTTGAGATTACTCAATTTTTATAAATTCACGATTTTCTCTAAAAGTGGGTTCCAAATGAGTTTTTTAGGTTTGAATGACAAATAAAAGTAAACTCGATGAGTTGCTTGCTGGTACATTGCTTTTTGTAATCATCGCAGTATTGGCAAATTTAGAGCACGGAAAAGTTGAGATTACTCAATTTTTAAAAATTCACGATTTTCTCGAAAAGTGGGTTCCAAATGAGTTTTCTAGATTTGAATGAGAAATAAAAGTAAACTCGATGAGTTGCTTACTGGTACATTGCTTTTTGTAATCATCGCAATATTGGCAAAGTTAGAGCACGGAAAAGTTGAGATTACTCAATTTTTACATATTCACGATTTTCTAGAAAAGTGGATTTAAAATGAGTTTTCTAGGTTTGAATGACTAATAAAAGTAAACTAGATGAGCTACTAACTGATTCATTGCTTTTTGTAATCATCATAATATTGGCAAAGTTGAGATTAATTAATTTTTTCAAATTCATGATTTTCTCGAAATATGGATTCAAAATGAGTTTTCTAGGTTTGAATGGCAACTACAAGTAAACTAGATGAGCTACTAACTGATTTTCTGATAACTGATTTTGTAATCATCGCAATATTGGCAAAGTTAGAGCACGGAAAAGTTGAGATTACTCAATTTTTACAAATTCACGATTTTCTCGAAGTGGGTTTAAAATGAGTTTTCTAGATTTGAATGACAAATAAAAGTACACTCGATAATGGCAAAGTTAGAGCACGAAAAAGTTGAGATTACTCAATTTTCATAAATTCACGATTTTCTCGAAAAGTGGGTTCAAAATGAGTTTTCTAGATTTGAATGACAAATACAAGTTAACTAGATGAGCTACTTACTAATACATTTCTTTTAAAATCATCCCAATATTGGCAAAGTTAGAGAACGGAAAAGTTGAGATTACTCAATTTTTATAAATTCACGATTTTCTCGAAAAGTGAGTTCAAAATGAGTTTTCTAGGTTTGAATGACAAATAAAAGTACACTCGATGAGTTGCTTACTGGTACATTGCTTTTTGTAATCATCGCAATATTGACAAAGTTAGAGCACGGAAAAGTTGAGATTACTCAATTTTTATAAATTCACGATTTTCTCGAAGTGGGTTCAAAATGAGTTTTCTAGATTTAAATGAGAAATACAAGTTAACTAGATGAGCTACTTACTAATACATTTCTTTTAAAATCATCCCAATATTGGCAAAGTAAGAGCACGGAAAAGTTGAGATTACTCAATTTTTATAAATTCACGATTTTCTCGAAAGGTGAGTTCAAAATGAGTTTTCTAGGTTTGAATGACAAATAAAAGTACACTCTATGAGTTGCTTACTGGTACATTGCTTTTTGTAATCATCGCAATATTGGCAAAGTTAGAGCACGGAAAAGTTGAGATTTCTCAATTTTTACAAATTCACGATTTTCTCGAAAAGTGGATTCAAAATGAGTTTTCTAGGTTTGAATGACAAATAAAAGTAAACTCGATGAGTTGCTTACTGGTACATTGCTTTTTGGAATCATAGCAATATTGGCAAAGTTAGAGCACGGAAAAGTTGAGATTACTCAATTTTTACAAATTCACGATTTTCTCGAAGTGGGTTTAAAATGAGTTTTCTAGATTTGAATGACAAATAAAAGTACACTCGATGAGTTGCTTACTGGTACATTGCTTTTTGTAATCATCGCAATATGGGCAAATTTAGAGCACGAAAAAGTTGAGTATACTCAATTTTTACAAATTCACGATTTTCTCGAAGTGGGTTCAAAATGAGTTTACTAGATTTGAATGACAAATACAAGTAAACTAGATGAGCTGCTAACTGATACATTTTCTTTTTTAATTATCCAAATATTGGCAAAGTTAGAGCACGGAAAAGTTGAGATTACTCAATTTTTATAAATTCACGATTTTCTCGAAAAGTGGGTTCAAAATGAGTTTTCTAGATTTGAATGACAAATACAAGTTAACTAGATGAGCTACTTACTAATACATTTCTTTTAAAATCATCCCAATATTGGCAAAGTTAGAGAACGGAAAAGTTGAGATTACTCAATTTTTATAAATTCACGATTTTCTCGAAAGGTGAGTTCAAAATGAGTTTTCTAGGTTTGAATGACAAATAAAAGTACTCTCTATGAGTTGCTTACTGGTACATTGCTTTTTGGAATCATCGCAATATTGGCAAAGTTAGAGCACGGAAAAGTTGAGATTACTCAATTTTTATAAATTCACGATTTTCTCGAAGTGGGTTTAAAATGAGTTTTCTAGATTTGAATGACAAATAAAAGTACACTCGATGAGTTGCTTACTGGTACATTGCTTTTTGTAATCATCGCAATATGGGCAAATTTAGAGCACGAAAAAGTTGAGTATACTCAATTTTTACAAATTCACGATTTTCTCGAAGTGGGTTCAAAATGAGTTTACTAGATTTGAATGACAAATACAAGTAAACTAGATGAGCTGCTAACTGATACATTTTCTTTTTTAATTATCCAAATATTGGCAAAGTTGGAGCACGAAAAAGTTGAGATTACTCAATTTTTATAAATTCACGATTTTCTCGAAAAGTGAGTTCAAAATGAGTTTTCTAGGTTTGAATGACAAATAAAAGTACACTCGATGAGTTGCTTACTGGTGCATTGCTCTTTGTAATCATCGCAATATTGGCAAAGTTAGAGCACGGAAAAGTTGAGATTACTCAATTTTTATAAATTCACGATTTTCTCTAAAAGTGGGTTCCAAATGAGTTTTCTAGGTTTGAATGACAAATAAAAGTAAACTCGATGAGTTGCTTGCTGGTACATTGCTTTTTGTAATCATCGCAGTATTGGCAAAGTTAGAGCACGGAAAAGTTGAGATTACTCAATTTTTACATATTCACGATTTTCTCGAAAAGTGGATTTAAAATGAGTTTTCTAGGTTTGAATGACTAATAAAAGTAAACTAGATGAGCTACTAACTGATTCATTGCTTTTTGTAATCATCATAATATTGGCAAAGTTGAGATTAATCAATTTTTACAAATTCATGATTTTCTCGAAATATGGATTCAAAATGAGTTTTCTAGGTTTGAATGGCAACTACAAGTAAACTAGATGATTTTGTAATCATCGCAATATTGGCAAAGTTAGAGCACGAAAAAGTTGAGATTACTCAATTTTTATATGTTCACGATTTTCTCGAAAAGTGGGTTCAAAATGAGTTTTCTAGATTTGAATGACAAATACAAGTAAACTAGATGAGCTACTTACTAATACATTTCTTTTAAAATCATCCCAATATTGGCAAAGTTAGAGAACGGAAAAGTTGAGATTACTCAATTTTTATAAATTCACGATTTTCTCGAAAAGTGGATTTAAAATGAGTTTTCTAGGTTTGAATGACAAATAAAAGTACACTCGATGAGTTGCTTACTGGTACATTGCTTTTTGTAATCATCGCAATATTGACAAAGTTAGAGCACGGAAAAGTTGAGATTACTCAATTTTTACAAATTCACGATTTTCTCGAAGTGGGTTCAAAATGAGTTTTCTAGATTTGAATGACAAATACAAGTTAAATAGATGAGCTACTTACTAATACATTTCTTTTAAAATCATCCCAATATTGGCAAAGTTAGAGCACGGAAAAGTTGAGATTACTCAATTTTTATAAATTCACGATTTTCTCGAAAAGTGAGTTCAAAATGAGTTTTCTAGGTTTGAATGACAAATAAAAGTACACTCTATGAGTTGCTTACTGGTACATTGCTTTTTGTAATCATCGCAATATTGGCAAAGTTAGAGCACGGAAAAGTTGAGATTTCTCAATTTTTACAAATTCACGATTTTCTCGAAAAGTGGATTCAAAATGAGTTTTCTAGGTTTGAATGACAAATAAAAGTAAACTCGATGAGTTGCTTACTGGTACATTGCTTTTTGTAATCATCGCAATATTGGCAAAGTTAGAGCACGGAAAAGTTGAGATTACTCAATTTTTACAAATTCACGATTTTCTCGAAGTGGGCTTAAAATGAGTTTTCTAGATTTGAATGACAAATAAAAGTACACTCGATGAGTTGCTTACTATCTCTATGAGTTGCTTACTGGTACATTGCTTTTTGTAATCATCGCAATATTGGCAAAGTTAGAGCACGGAAAAGTTGAGATTTCTCAATTTTTACAAATTCACGATTTTCTCGAAAAGTGGATTCAAAATGAGTTTTCTAGGTTTGAATGACAAATAAAAGTAAACTCGATGAGTTGCTTACTGGTACATTGCTTTTTGTAATCATCGCAATATTGGCAAAGTTAGAGCACGGAAAAGTTGAGATTACTCAATTTTTACAAATTCACGATTTTCTCGAAGTGGGTTTAAAATGAGTTTTCTAGATTTGAATCTATATATATAAAAATGTTATGTTCGTTTCTCCAACATCTATGGATTCGAAAACTACTGAACCGATTGCGCCCAAATTTTGACACACTATGGAGTCAACTGTCAGCTCGGTTTATGGCTACTTTTTATGTCGATATCACACCCGCTAGCGCGAATAAAATGGGTTTTATAGCGGTTCCCCGTGCATCGACCGCAGCGCCATCTGCTGCAGGCGGTGGGAACACCCATACCAGCTGACAGCCGCCGCAGTCACATGTGAACCACGTGGTAGGCAACTACATGTTCCTGATTACATTCACTAAAATACAAATTGCCTCGAAAATTACCTGCATACAATTTTGTTTTCTATCGAGAGACATTTGTGTGATCGCGCCGTGATTGTATACGTTCGTCAAAAAGTAAGTATCAGCGATATGTTATTTGGAATTAGTTACAAAGTTACAATTATAATAAATTTATTCATGTACTACAAAGGTACTGCTTTTCATATTGGAAAATATTATTCCCAATTTTTGCACCGAATTACAGATAATTGAATAATATATTTGTTCATTTCCAACAGCAAGAATCTTGATTAAAGTGCTTTAATTGTGAATTTTTTTATACCAGCGCCCTGTGCACTGACCGCAGCGCCACCTGATGGGAGCAAGAGCAACACCCATATCAGCTGACAGCCGCCGCAGTCACATGTGAGCCACGTGGCAGGAAACATTGCATGTTCCTGATCACATTCACTAAAATACAAATTGCCTCGAAAATTACCTGCATACAATTTTGTTTTCTATCGAAAGACGTTTGTGTGATCGCGCCGTGATTGTATACGTTCGTCAAAAAGTAAGTATCGAAATAATGCCCCCTAAAAAAGCGAATTTGGGTCGTCGTACTCGCAACGCAGAAAACGTCAGAAGAAATGTTTCGAATAGGACTGAAGAAGAACGGGAATTGGTACGGGAGACAGACCGGCTGAGGAGCAGGTAGAGGATGATTATAGAACCAGCAGAAAGCCGCGCAGCCAGGCTTGAGGATCAGCGTTTGCGATTACGAGAGAGGCGGTCTGCAGTTACACATTTGCTTCGCTCGCAAAGAAATGAACACGATAGGGCGAGGGTATCTGAATCCCGAGCACAGATAACACTAGATTGACTTGAGGAATGCCATCGTATTGCATTATGTGGTTTGGATTTAGATGCGGATTGCTTTTCACATGGACAATTGTATGTGGCGTGTTCCCGTGTCGGTAAACCAGATAGTCTTCATATTTATGCCGAGAATGGAAAAACGAAAAATATTGTAGATCCACAAGTATTAAAAAATTTAACGCATTTAAAACTTATGCTTTGTTGTGTTCCTTATTTCTTATACGTGCAACCACAATATGTCACAGCGAAACGTGGCCGGGTACAGCTAGTGACAAATAAAAGTACACTCGATGAGTTGCTTACTGGTACATTGCTTTTTGTAATCATCGCAATATGGGCAAATTTAGAGCACGAAAAAGTTGAGTATACTCAATTTTTACAAATTCTCGATTTTCTCGAAGTGGGTTCAAAATGAGTTTTCTAGATTTGAATGACAAATACAAGTAAACTAGATGAGCTGCTAACTGATACATTTTCTTTTTTAATTATCCCAATATTGGCAAAGTTAGAGCACGGAAAAGTTGAGATTACTCAATTTTTATAAATTCACGATTTTCTCGAAGTGGGTTTAAAATGAGTTTTCTAGATTTGAATGACAAATACAAGTAAACTAGATGAGCTACTAACTGATACCTTCCTTTTTGAAATCATCCCAATATTGGCAAAGTTGGAGCACGAAAAAGTTGAGATTACTCAATTTTTATAAATTCACGGTTTTCTCGAAAAGTGAGTTCAAAATGAGTTTTCTAGGTTTGAATGACAAATAAAAGTACACTCGATGAGTTGCTTACTGGTGCATTGCTTTTTGTAATCATCGCAATATTGGCAAAGTTAGAGCATGGAAAAGTTGAGATTACACAATTTTTACAAATTCACGATTTTCTCGAATTGGGTTAAAAATGAGTTTTCTAGATTTGAATGAGAAATACAAGTAAACTAGATGAGCTACATACTAATACATTTCTTTTAAAATCATCCCACGATTGGCAAAGGTAGAGCACGGAAAAGTTGAGATTACTCAATTTTTATAAATTCACGATTTTCTCGAAAGGTGAGTTCAAAATGAGTTTTCTAGGTTTGAATGACAAATAAAAGTAAACTCGATGAGTTGCTTACTGGTACATTGCTTTTTGTAATCATCGCAATATTGGCAAAGTTAGAGCACGGAAAAGTTGAGATTACTCAATTTTTACAAATTCACGATTTTCTCGAAGTGGGTTTAAAATGAGTTTTCTAGATTTGAATGACAAATAAAATTACACTCGATGAGTTGCTTACTGGTACATTGCTTTTTGTAATCATCGCAATATGGGCAAATTTAGAGCACGGAAAAGTTGAGTATACTCAATTTTTACAAATTCACGATTTTCTCGAAGTGGGTTCAAAATGAGTTTTCTAGATTTGAAAGACAAATACAAGTAAACTAGATGAGCTACTAACTGATACATTTTCTTTTTTAATTATCCCAATATTGGCAAAGTTAGAGCACGGAAAAGTTGAGATTACTCAATTTTTATAAATTCACGATTTTCTCGAAGTGGGTTTAAAATGAGCTTTCTAGATTTGAATGACAAATACAAGTAAACTAGATGAGCTACTAACTGATACCTTCCTTTTTGTAATCATCCCAATATTGGCAAAGTTGGAGCACGAAAAAGTTGAGATTACTCAATTTTTATAAATTCACGATTTTCTCGAAAAGTGGATTCAAAATGAGTTTTCTAGGTTTGAATGACAAATAAAAGTACACTCGATGAGTTGCTTACTGGTGCATTGCTTTTTGTAATCATCGCAATATTGGCAAAGTTAGAGCACGGAAAAGTTGAGATTACTCAATTTTTACAAATTCACGATTTTCTCGAAGTGGGTTCAAAATGAGTTTTCTAGATTTGAATGAGAAATAAAAGTAAACTAGATAAGCTACTTACTAATACATTTCTTTTAAAATCGTCCCAATATTGGCAAAGTTAGAGCACGGAAAAGTTGAGATTACTCAATTTTTATAAATTCACGATTTTCTCGAAAGGTGAGTTCAAAATGAGTTTTCTAGGTTTGAATGACAAATAAAAGTAAACTCGATGAGTTGCTTACTGGTACATTGCTTTTTGTAATCGCAATATTGGCAAAGTTAGAGTACGGAAAAGTTGAGATTTCTCAATTTTTACAAATTCACGATTTTCTCGAAAAGTGGATTCAAAATGAGTTTTCTAGGTTTGAATGACAAATAAAAGTAAACTCGATGAGTTGCTTACTGGTACATTGCTTTTTGTAATCATCGCAATATTGGCAAAGTTAGAGCACGGAAAAGTTGAGATTACTCAATTTTTACAAATTCACGATTTTCTCGAAGTGGGTTTAAAATGAGTTTTCTAGATTTGAATGACAAATACAAGTAAACTAGATGAGCTACTAACTGATACATTTTCTTTTTTAATTATCCCAATATTGGCAAAGTTAGAGCACGGAAAAGTTGAGATTACTCAATTTTTACAAATTCACGATTTTCTCAAAGTGGGTTCAAAATGAGTTTTCTAGATTTGAATGACAAATACAAGTAAACTAGATGAGCTACTTACTAATACATTTCTTTTAAAATCATCCCAATATTGGCAAAGTTAGAGCACGGAAAAGTTGAGATTACTCAATTTTTACAAATTCACGATTTTCTCAAAGTGGGTTCAAAATGAGTTTTCTAGATTTGAATGACAAATACAAGTAAACTAGATGAGCTACTTACTAATACATTTCTTTTAAAATCATCCCAATATTGGCAAAGTTAGAGCACGGAAAAGTTGAGATTACTCAATTTTTACAAATTCACGATTTTCTCGAAGTGGGTTCAAAATGAGTTTTCTAGATTTGAATGACAAATACAAGTAAACTAGATGAGCTACTTACTAATACATTTTTTTTAAAATCATTCCAATATTGGCAAAGTTAGAGCACGGAAAAGTTGAGATTACTCAATTTTTATAAATTCACGATTTTCTCGAAAAGTGAGTTCAAAATGAGTTTTCTAGGTTTGAATGACAAATAAAAGTACACTCGATGAGTTGCTTACTGGTACATTGCTTTTTGTAATCATCGCAATATTGGCAAAGTTAGAGCACGGAAAAGTTGAGATTACTCAATTTTTACAAATTCACGATTTTCTCGAAAAGTGGATTCAAAATGAGTTTTCTAGGTTTGAATGACAAATAAAAGTAAACTAGATGAGCTACTAACTGATACATTGCTTTTTGTAATCATCATAATATTGGCAAAGTTGAGATTAATCAATTTTTACAAATTCACGATTTTCTCGAAAAGTGGGTTCAAAATGAGTTTTCTAGGTTTGAATGACAAATACAAGTAAACTAGATGAGCTACTAACTGATACATCTCTTTTGTAATCATCCCAATATTGGCAAAGTTAGAGCACGGAAAAGTTGAGATTACTCAATTTTTACAAATTCACGATTTTCTCGAAGTGGGTTTAAAATGAGTTTTCTAGATTTGAATGACAAATACAAGTAAACTAGATGAGCTACTAACTGATACATTTCTTTTTTAATCATCCCAATATTGGCAAAGTTAGAGCACGGAAAAGTTGAGATTACTCAATTTTTATAAATTCACGATTTTCTCGAAAAGTGGGTTTAAAATGAGTTTTCTAGGTTTGAATGACTAATAAAAGTAAACTAGATGAGCTACTAACTGATACATTGCTTTTTGTAATCATCATAATATTGGCAAAGTTGAGATTACTCAATTTTTACAAATTCACGATTTTCTCGAAAATGGGTTCAAAATGAGTTTTCTAGGTTTGAATGACAAATACAAGTAAACTAGATGAGCTACTAACTGATACATTCCTTTTTGTAATCATCCCAATATTGGCAAAGTTAGAGCACGAAAAGTTGAGATTACTCAATTTTTATAAATTCACGATTTTCTCGAAAAGTGGGTTCAAAATGAGTTTTCTAGGTTTGAATGACAAATAAAAGTAAACTCGATGAGTTGCTTACTGGTACATTGCTTTTTGTAATCATCGCAATATTGGCAAAGTTAGAGCACGGAAAAGTTGAGATTACTCAATTTTTACAAATTCACGATTTTCTCGAAAAGTGGGTTCCAAATGAGTTTTCTAGGTTTGAATGACAAATAAAAGTAAACTCGATGAGTTACTTACTGATACATTGCTTTTTGTAATAATCGCAATATTGGCAAAGTTAGAGCACGGAAAAGTTGAGATTACTCAATTTTTACAAATTCACGATTTTCTCGAAGTGGGTTCAAAATGAGTTTTCTAGATTTGAATGACAAATAAAAGTAAACTCGATGAGTTGCTTACTGGTACATTGCTTTTTGTAATCATCCCAATATTGGCAAAGTTAGAGCACGAAAAGTTGAGATACTCAATTTTTACAAATTCACGATTTTCTCGAAGTGGGTTCAAAATGAGTTTTCTAGATTTGAATGACAAATACAAGTAAACTAGATGAGCTACTAACTGATACATTTTCTTTTTTAATCATCCCAATATTGGCAAAGTTAGAGCACGGAAAAGTTGAGATTACTCAATTTTTATAAATTCACGATTTTCTCGAAGTGGGTTTAAAATGAGTTTTCTAGATTTGAATGACAAATACAAGTAAACTAGATGAGCTACTAACTGATACATTGCTTTTTGTAATCATCCCAATATTGGCAAAGTTGAGCACGGAAAAGTTGAGATTACTCAATTTTTATAAATTCACGATTTTCTCGAAAAGTGAGTTCAAAATGAGTTTTCTAGGTTTGAATGACAAATAAAAGTAAACTCGATGAGTTGCTTACTGGTACATTGCTTTTTGTAATCATCGCAATATTGGCAAAGTTAGAGCACGGAAAAGTTGAGATTACTCAATTTTTACAAATTCACGATTTTCTCGAAGTGGGTTAAAATGAGTTTTCTAGATTTGAATGACAAATACAAGTAAACTAGATGAGCTACTTACTAATACATTTTTTTTAAAATCATCCCAATATTGGCAAAGTTAGAGCACGGAAAAGTTGAGATTACTCAATTTTTATAAATTCACGATTTTCTCGAAAAGTGGGTTCAAAATGAGTTTTCTAGGTTTGAATGACAAATAAAAGTAAACTCGATGAGTTGCTTACTGGTACATTGCTTTTTGTAATCATCGCAATATTGGCAAAGTTAGAGCACGGAAAAGTTGAGATTACTCAATTTTTACAAATTCACGATTTTCTCGAAAAGTGGATTCAAAATGAGTTTTCTAGGTTTGAATGACTAATAAAGTAAACTAGATGAGCTACTAACTGATACATTGCTTTTTGTAATCATCATAATATTGGCATAGTTGAGATTAATCAATTTTTACAAATTCATGATTTTCTCGAAAAGTGGGTTCAAAATGAGTTTTCTAGGTTTGAATGACAACTACAAGTAAACTAGATGAGCTACTAACTGATACCTTCCCTTTTGTAATCATCCCAATATTGGCAAAGTTGGAGCACGGAAAAGTTGAGATTACTCAATTTTTACAAATTCACGATTTTCTCGAAGTGGGTTTAAAATGAGTTTTCTAGATTTGAATGACAAATACAAGTAAACTAGATGAGCTACTTACTATACATTTCTTTTAAAATCATCCCAATATTGGCAAAGTTAGAGCACGGAAAAGTTGAGATTACTCAATTTTTACAAATTCACGATTTTCTCAAAGTGGGTTCAAAATGAGTTTTCTAGATTTGAATGACAAATACAAGTAAACTAGATGAGCTACTTACTGATACATTTTCTTTTGTAATCATCCCAATATTGGCAAAGTTAGAGCACGGAAAAGTTGAGATTACTCAGTTTTTACAAATCACGATTTTCTCGAAAAGTGGGTTCAAATGAGTTTTCTAGATTTGAATGACAAATACAAGTAAACTAGATGAGCTACTAACTGATACATTGCTTTTTTAATCATCCCAATATTGGCAAAGTTAGAGCACGGAAAAGTTGAGATTACTCAATTTTTACAAATTCACGATTTTCTCGAAAGTGGTTTTAAAATGAGTTTTCTAGGTTTGAATGACAAATACAAGTAAACTAGATGAGCTACTAACTGATACATTCTTTTTGTAATCATCCCAATATTGGCAAAGTTAGAGCACGGAAAAGTTGAGATTACTCAATTTTTACAAATTCACGATTTTCTCGAAAGTGGGTTCAAAATGAGTTTTCTAGATTTGAATGACAAATAAAAGTAAACTAGATGAGTTACTTACTGATACATTGCTTTTTGTAATCATCCCAATATTGGCAAAGTTAGAGCACGGAAAAGTTGAGATTACTCAATTTTTTACAAATTCACGATTTTCTCGAAGTGGGTTCAAAATGAGTTTTCTAGATTTGAATGACAAATACAAGTAAACTAGATGAGCTACTTACTGATACATTTTTTTTAAATCATCCAATATTGGCAAAGTTAGAGCACGGAAAAGTTGAGATTACTCAATTTTTACAAATTCACGATTCTCTCGAAGTGGGTTCAAAATGAGTTTTCTAGGTTTGAATGACAAATAAAAGTAAACAAGATGAGTTACTTACTGATACATTGCCTTCTGTATTCATCCCAATATTGGCAAAGTTAGAGCACGGAAAAGTTGAGATTACTCAATTTTTACAAATTCACGATTTTCTCGAAAAGTGGATTCAAAATGAGTTTTCTAGGTTGAATGACAAATAAAAGTAAACTAGATGAGCTACTAACTGATACATTGCTTTTTGTAATCATCATAAATTGGCAAAGTTGAGATTACTCAATTTTTACAATTCACGATTTTCTCGAAGTGGGTTCAAAATGAGTTTTCTAGGTTTGAATGACAACTACAAGTAAACTAGATGAGCTACTAACTGATACATTCCCTTTTGTAATCATCCCAATATTGGCAAAGTTGGAGCACGGAAAAGTTGAGATTACTCAATTTTTACAAATTCACGATTTTCTCGAAGTGGGTTTAAAATGAGTTTTCTAGATTTGAATGACAAATACAAGTAAACTAGATGAGCTACTAACTGATACATTTTCTTTTTTAATCATCCCAATATTGGCAAAGTTAGAGCACGGAAAAGTTGAGATTACTCAATTTTTACAAATTCACGATTTTCTCGAAAAGTGGATTTAAAATGAGTTTTCTAGGTTTGAATGACTAATAAAAGTAACTAGATGAGCTACTAACTGATACATTGCTTTTTGTAATCATCATATATTGGCAAAGTTGAGATTAATCAATTTTTACAAATTCACGATTTTCTCGAAATATGGATTCAAAATGAGTTTTCTAGGTTTGAATGGCAACTACAAGTAAACTAGATGAGCTACTAACTGATACCTTCCTTTTTGTAATCATCCCAATATTGGCAAAGTTAGAGCACGAAAAAGTTGAGATTACTCAATTTTTACAAATTCACGATTTTCTCAAAAGTGGGTTCCAAATGAGTTTTCTAGGTTTGAATGACAAATAAAAGTAAACTCGATGAGTTGCTTACTGGTACATTGCTTTTTGTAATCATCGCAATATTGGCAAAGTTAGAGCACGGAAAAGTTGAGATTACTCAATTTTTACAAATTCACGATTTTCTCGAAAAGTGGGTTCAAAATGAGTTTTCTAGATTTGAATGACAAATAAAAGTAAACTAGATGAGCTACTTACTGATACATTGCTTTTTGCAATCATCGCAATATTGGCAAAGTTAGAGCACGGAAAAGTTGAGATTACTAAATTTTTACAAATTCACACGATTTTCTCGAAGTGGTTTAAAATGAGTTTTCTAGATTTGAATGACAAATAAAAGTAAACTCGATGAGTTGCTTACTGATACATTGCTTTTTGTAATCATCCCAATATGGCAAAGTTAGAGCACGAAAAAGTTGAGATTACTCAATTTTTACAAATTCACGATTTTCTCGAAGTGGGTTCAAAATGAGTTTTCTAGATTTGAATGACAAATACAAGTAAACTAGATGAGCTGCTACTGATACATTTTCTTTTTAATCATCCCAATATTGGCAAAGTTAGAGCACGGAAAAGTTGAGATTACTCAATTTTTACAAATTCACGATTTTCTCGAAGTGGCTTTAAAATGAGTTTTCTAGATTTGAATGACATAAACAAGTAAACTAGATGAGCTACTAACTGATACATTTCTTTTTGTAATCATCCCAATATTGGCAAAGTTAGAGCACGGAAAAGTTGAGATTACTCAATTTTTATAAATTCACGATTTTCTCGAAAAGTGAGTTCAAAATGAGTTTTCTAGGTTTGAATGACAAATAAAAGTAAACTCGATGAGTTGCTTACTGGTACATTGCTTTTTGTAATCATCCCATATTGGCAAAGTTAGAGCACGGAAAAGTTGAGATTACTCAATTTTTACAAATTCACGATTTTCTCGAAGTGGGTTCAAAATGAGTTTTCTAGATTTGAATGACAAATACAAGTAAACTAGATGAGCTACTTACTGATACTTTTTTTTAAAATCATCCCAATATTGGCAAAGTTAGAGCACGGAAAAGTTGAGATTACTCAATTTTTATAAATTCACGATTTTCTCGAAAAGTGGTTCAAATGAGTTTTCTAGTTTGAATGACAAATAAAAGTAAACTCGATGAGTTGCTAACTGGTACATTGCTTTTTGTAATCATCGCAATATTGGCAAAGTTAGAGCACGGAAAAGTTGAGATTACTCAATTTTTACAAATTCACGATTTTCTCGAAAAGTGGATTCAAAATGAGTTTTCTAGGTTTGAATGACTAATAAAAGTAAACTAGATGAGCTACTAACTGATACATTGCTTTTTGTAATCATCGCAATATTGGCAGATTTGAGATTACTCAATTTTTACAAATTCACGATTTTCTCGAAAAGTGGGTTCAAAATGAGTTTTCTAGGTTTGAATGACAAATACAAGTAAACTAGATGAGCTACTACTGATACATTCCTTTTGTAATCATCCCAATATTGGCAAAGTTAGAGCACGGAAAAGTTGAGATTACTCAATTTTTACAAATTCACGATTTTCTCGAAGTGGGTTTAAAATGAGTTTTCTAGATTTGAATGACAAATACAAGTAAACTAGATGAGCTACTAACTGATACATTTCTTTTTTAATCATCCCAATATTGGCAAAGTTAGAGCACGGAAAAGTTGAGATTACTCAATTTTTATAAATTCACGATTTTCTCGAAAAGTGGTTCAAAATGAGTTTTCTAGGTTTGAATGACAAATAAAAGTAAACTCGATGAGTTGCTTACTGGTACATTGCTTTTTGTAATCATCGCAATATTGGCAAAGTTAGAGCACGGAAAAGTTGAGATTACTCAATTTTTACAAATTCACGATTTTCTCGAAAAGTGAGTTCAAAATGAGTTTTCTAGGTTTGAATGACAAATAAAAGTAAACTCGATGAGTTGCTTACTGGTACATTGCTTTTTGTAATCATCGCAATATTGGCAAAGTTAGAGCACGGAAAAGTTGAGATTACTCAATTTTTACAAATTCACGATTTTCTCGAAGTGGGTTCAAAATGAGTTTTCTAGATTTGAATGACAAATACAAGTAAACTAGATGAGCTACTAACTGATACATTTCTTTTAAATCATCCCAATATTGGCAAAGTTAGAGCACGGAAAAGTTGAGATTACTCAATTTTTACAAATTCACGATTTTCTCGAAAAGTGAGTTCAAAATGAGTTTTCTAGGTTTGAATGACAAATAAAAGTAAACTCGATGAGTTGCTTACTGGTACATTGCTTTTTGTAATCATCGCAATATTGGCAAAGTTAGAGCACGGAAAAGTTGAGATACTCAATTTTTACAAATTCACGATTTTCTCGAAGTGGGTTCAAAATGAGTTTTCTAGATTTGAATGACAAATACAAGTAAACTAGATGAGCTACTAACTGATACATTTTCTTTTTTAATCATCCCAATATTGGCAAAGTTAGAGCACGGAAAAGTTGAGATTACTCAATTTTTATAAATTCACGATTTTCTCGAAGTGGGTTTAAAATGAGTTTTCTAGATTTGAATGACAAATACAAGTAAACTAGATGAGCTACTAACTGATACATTGCTTTTTGTAATCATCCCAATATTGGCAAAGTTAGAGCACGAAAAGTTGAGATTACTCAATTTTTACAAATTCACGATTTTCTCGAAAAGTGAGTTCAAAATGAGTTTTCTAGGTTTGAATGACAAATAAAAGTAAACTCGATGAGTTGCTTACTGGTACATTGCTTTTTGTAATCATCGCAATAGGCAAAGTTAGAGCACGGAAAAGTTGAGATTACTCAATTTTTACAAATTCACGATTTTCTCGAAGTGGGTTCAAAATGAGTTTTCTAGATTTGAATGACAAATACAAGTAAACTAGATGAGCTACTTACTGATACATTTTTTTTAAAATCATCCCAATATTGGCAAAGTTAGAGCACGGAAAAGTTGAGATTACTCAATTTTTAAAATTCACGATTTTCTCGAAAAGTGAGTTCAAAATGAGTTTTCTAGGTTTGAATGACAAATAAAAGTAAACTCGATGAGTTGCTTACTGGTACATTGCTTTTTGTAATCATCGCAATATTGGCAAAGTTAGAGCACGGAAAAGTTGAGATTACTCAATTTTTACAAATTCACGATTTTCTCGAAAAGTGGGTTCAAAATGAGTTTTCTAGGTTTGAATGACTAATAAAAGTAAACTAGATGAGCTACTAACTGATACATTGCTTTTTGTAATCATCATAATATTGGCAAAGTTGAGATTAATCAATTTTTACAAATTCACGATTTTCTCGAAAAGTGGGTTCAAAATGAGTTTTCTAGGTTTGAATGACAAATACAAGTAAACTAGATGAGCTACTAACTGATACATTCCCTTTTGTAATCATCCCAATATTGGCAAAGTTAGAGCACGGAAAAGTTGAGATTACTCAATTTTTACAAATTCACGATTTTCTCGAAGTGGGTTTAAAATGAGTTTTCTAGATTTGAATGACAAATACAAGTAAACTAGATGAGCTACTAACTGATACATTTTTTTTTTAATCGTCACAATGTTAGCAAAGTTAGAGCACGGAAAAGTTGAGATTACTCAATTTTTCCAAATCACGATTTTCTCGAAAAGTGGGTTTAAAATGAGTTTTCTAGGTTTGAATGACAAATAAAGTAAACTAGATGAGCTACTAACTGATACATTGCTTTTTGTAATCATCATAATATTGGCAAAGTTGAGATTACTCAATTTTTACAAATTCACGATTTTCTCGAAAAGTGGGTTCAAAATGAGTTTTCTAGGTTTGAATGACAAATACAAGTAAACTAGATGAGCTACTAACTGATACATTCTTTTTGTAATCATCCCAATATTGGCAAAGTTAGAGCACGGAAAAGTTGAGATTACTCAATTTTTTAAATTCACGATTTTCTCGAAAAGTGGGTTCAAAATGAGTTTTCTAGGTTTGAATGACAAATAAAAGTAAACTAGATGAGCTACTTACTGATACATTGCTTTTTGTAATCATCCCAATATTGGCAAAGTTAGAGCACGGAAAAGTTGAGATTACTCAATTTTTACAAATTCACGATTTTCTCGAAAAGTGGGTTCAAAATGAGTTTTCTAGGTTTGAATGACAAATAAAAGTAAACTCGATGAGTTGCTTACTGGTACATTGCTTTTTGTAATCATCGCAATATTGGCAAAGTTAGAGCACGGAAAAGTTGAGATTACTCAATTTTTACAAATTCACGATTTTCTCGAAAAGTGGGTTTAAAATAAGTTTTCTAGATTTGAATGACAAATAAAAGTAAACTCGATGAGCTAATAACTGGTACATTGCTTTTTGTCATCATCGCAATATTGGCAAAGTTAGAGCACGAAAAGTTGAGATACTCAATTTTTACAAATTCACGATTTTCTCGAAGTGGGTTCAAAATGAGTTTTCTAGATTTGAATGACAAATACAAGTAAACTAGATGAGCTACTAACTGATACATTTTCTTTTTTAATCATCCCAATATTGGCAAAGTTAGAGCACGGAAAAGTTGAGATTACTCAATTTTTACAAATTCACGATTTTCTCGAAAAGTGGGTTCAAAATGAGTTTTCTAGGTTTGAATGACAAATAAAAGTAAACTCGATGAGTTGCTTACTGGTACATTGCTTTTTGTAATCATCGCAATATTGGCAAAGTTAGAGCACGAAAAAGTTGAGATACTCAATTTTTACAAATTCACGATTTTCTCGAAGTGGGTTCAAAATGAGTTTTCTAGATTTGAATGACAAATACAAGTAAACTAGATGAGCTACTAACTGATACATTTCTTTTTTAATCATCCCAATATTGGCAAAGTTAGAGCACGGAAAAGTTGAGATTACTCAATTTTTATAAATTCACGATTTTCTCGAAAAGTGGGTTTAAAATGAGTTTTCTAGGTTTGAATGACAAATAAAAGTAAACTAGATGAGCTACTAACTGATACATTCCTTTTGTAATCATCCCAATATTGGCAAAGTTAGAGCACGGAAAAGTTGAGATTACTCAATTTTTACAAATTCACGATTTTCTCGAAAAGTGGGTTCAAAATGAGTTTTCTAGGTTTGAATGACAAATAAAGTAAACTCGATGAGCTACTTACTGTACATTGCTTTTTGTAATCATCGCAATATTGGCAAAGTTAGAGCACGGAAAAGTTGAGATTACTCAATTTTTACAAATTCACGATTTTCTCGAAGTGGGTTCAAAATGAGTTTTCTAGATTTGAATGACAAATACAAGTAAACTAGATGAGCTACTAACTGATACATTTCTTTTAAAATCATCCCAATATTGGCAAAGTTAGAGCACGGAAAAGTTGAGATTACTCAATTTTTATAAATTCACGATTTTCTCGAAAAGTGGGTTCAAAATGAGTTTTCTAGGTTTGAATGACAAATAAAAGTAAACTCGATGAGTTGCTTACTGGTACATTGCTTTTTGTAATCATCGCAATATTGGCAAAGTTAGAGCACGGAAAAGTTGAGATTACTCAATTTTTACAAATTCACGATTTTCTCGAAGTGGGTTTAAAATGAGTTTTCTAGATTTGAATGACAAATAAAGTAAACTCGATGAGCTACTTACTGATACATTGCTTTTTGTAATCATCCCAATATTGGCAAATTTAGAGCACGGAAAAGTTGAGATTACTCAATTTTTACAAATTCACGATTTTCTCGAAGTGGGTTCAAAATGAGTTTTCTAGATTTGAATGACAAATACAAGTAAACTAGATGAGCTACTAACTGATACATTGCTTTTTTAATCATCCCAATATTGGCAAAGTTAGAGCACGGAAAAGTTGAGATTACTCAATTTTTATAAATTCACGATTTTCTCGAAGTGGGTTCAAAATGAGTTTTCTAGATTTGAATGACAAATACAAGTAAACTAGATGAGCTACTAACTGATACATTTCTTTTTAATCATCCCAATATTGGCAAAGTTAGAGCACGGAAAAGTTGAGATTACTCAATTTTTATAAATTCACGATTTTCTCGAAAAGTGGGTTTAAAATGAGTTTTCTAGGTTTGAATGACAAATAAAAGTAAACTAGATGAGCTACTAACTGATACATTGCTTTTTGTAATCATCCCAATATTGGCAAAGTTAGAGCACGGAAAAGTTGAGATTACTCAATTTTTACAAATTCACGATTTTCTCGAAGTGGGTTCAAAATGAGTTTTCTAGATTTGAATGACAAATACAAGTAAACTAGATGAGCTACTAACTGATACATTGCTTTTTGTAATCATCCCAATATTGGCAAAGTTAGAGCACGAAAAAGTTGAGATTACTCAATTTTTACAAATTCACGATTTTCTCGAAAAGTGGGTTCAAAATGAGTTTTCTAGGTTTGAATGACAAATAAAAGTAAACTCGATGAGTTGCTTACTGGTACATTGCTTTTTGTAATCATCGCAATATTGGCAAAGTTAGAGCACGGAAAAGTTGAGATTACTCAATTTTTACAAATTCACGATTTTCTCGAAGTGGGTTCAAAATGAGTTTTCTAGATTTGAATGACAAATACAAGTAAACTAGATGAGCTACTAACTAATACATTTCTTTTAAAATCATCCCAATATTGGCAAAGTTAGAGCACGGAAAAGTTGAGATTACTCAATTTTTATAAATTCACGATTTTCTCGAAAAGTGAGTTCAAAATGAGTTTTCTAGGTTTGAATGACAAATAAAAGTAAACTCGATGAGTTGCTTACTGGTACATTGCTTTTTGTAATCATCGCAATATTGGCAAAGTTAGAGCACGGAAAAGTTGAGATTACTCAATTTTTACAAATTCACGATTTTCTCGAAGTGGGTTTAAAATGAGTTTTCTAGATTTGAATGACAAATAAAAGTACACTCGATGAGTTGCTTACTGGTACATTGCTTTTTGTAATCATCGCAATATTGGCAAAGTTAGAGCACGGAAAAGTTGAGATTACTCAATTTTTACAAATTCACGATTTTCTCGAAGTGGGTTCAAAATGAGTTTTCTAGATTTGAATGACAAATACAAGTAAACTAGATGAGCTACTAACTGATACATTTTCTTTTTTAATCATCCCAATATTGGCAAAGTTAGAGCACGGAAAAGTTGAGATTACTCAATTTTTATAAATTCACGATTTTCTCGAAAAGTGGGTTTAAAATGAGTTTTCTAGATTTGAATGACAAATACAAGTAAACTAGATGAGCTACTAACTGATACATTTCTTTTAAAATCATCCCAATATTGGCAAAGTTAGAGCACGGAAAAGTTGAGATTACTCAATTTTTACAAATTCACGATTTTCTCGAAGTGGGTTTCAAAATGAGTTTTCTAGATTTGAATGACAAATACAAGTAAACTAGATGAGCTACTAACTGATACATTGCTTTTTGTAATCATCCCAATATTGGCAAAGTTAGAGCACGAAAAAGTTGAGATTACTCAATTTTTACAAATTCACGATTTTCTCGAAAAGTGGGTTCAAAATGAGTTTTCTAGGTTTGAATGACAAATAAAAGTAAACTCGATGAGTTGCTTACTGGTACATTGCTTTTTGTAATCATCGCAATATTGGCAAAGTTAGAGCACGGAAAAGTTGAGATTACTCAATTTTTACAAATTCACGATTTTCTCGAAGTGGGTTCAAAATGAGTTTTCTAGATTTGAATGACAAATACAAGTAAACTAGATGAGCTACTAACTGATACATTTTCTTTTTTAATCATCCCAATATTGGCAAAGTTAGAGCACGGAAAAGTTGAGATTACTCAATTTTTACAAATTCACGATTTTCTCGAAGTGGGTTCAAAATGAGTTTTCTAGATTTGAATGACAAATAAAAGTAAACTCGATGAGTTGCTTACTGGTACATTGCTTTTTGTAATCATCGCAATATTGGCAAAGTTAGAGCACGGAAAAGTTGAGATACTCAATTTTTACAAATTCACGATTTTCTCGAAGTGGGTTCAAAATGAGTTTTCTAGATTTGAATGACAAATACAAGTAAACTAGATGAGCTACTAACTGATACATTTTCTTTTTTAATCATCCCAATATTGGCAAAGTTAGAGCACGGAAAAGTTGAGATTACTCAATTTTTATAAATTCACGATTTTCTCGAAAAGTGGGTTTAAAATGAGTTTTCTAGGTTTGAATGACAAATAAAAGTAAACTAGATGAGCTACTAACTGATACATTGCTTTTTGTAATCATCCCAATATTGGCAAAGTTAGAGCACGGAAAAGTTGAGATTACTCAATTTTTA
Organism: Drosophila nebulosa; assembly: GCA_024703675.1. NCBI lineage: Eukaryota > Metazoa > Arthropoda > Insecta > Diptera > Drosophilidae > Drosophila > Drosophila nebulosa. The sequence continues at coordinate 19,964 of JANFPS010000063.1, read as the reverse complement.
CAAATTCACGATTTTCTCGAAAAGTGGGTTCAAAATGAGTTTTCTAGGTTTGAATGACAAATAAAAGTAAACTCGATGAGTTGCTTACTGATACATTGCTTTTTGTAATCATCGCAATATTGGCAAAGTTAGAGCACGGAAAAGTTGAGATTACTCAATTTTTACAAATTCACGATTTTCTCGAAGTGGGTTCAAAATGAGTTTTCTAGATTTGAATGACAAATACAAGTAAACTAGATGAGCTACTAACTAATACATTTCTTTTAAAATCATCCCAATATTGGCAAAGTTAGAGCACGGAAAAGTTGAGATTACTCAATTTTTATAAATTCACGATTTTCTCGAAAAGTGAGTTCAAAATGAGTTTTCTAGGTTTGAATGACAAATAAAAGTAAACTCGATGAGTTGCTTACTGGTACATTGCTTTTTGTAATCATCGCAATATTGGCAAAGTTAGAGCACGGAAAAGTTGAGATTACTCAATTTTTACAAATTCACGATTTTCTCGAAGTGGGTTTAAAATGAGTTTTCTAGATTTGAATGACAAATAAAAGTAAACTCGATGAGTTGCTTACTGATACATTGCTTTTTGTAATCATCGCAATATTGGCAAAGTTAGAGCACGGAAAAGTTGAGATTACTCAATTTTTACAAATTCACGATTTTCTCGAAGTGGGTTCAAAATGAGTTTTCTAGATTTGAATGACAAATACAAGTAAACTAGATGAGCTACTAACTGATACATTTCTTTTTTAATCATCCCAATATTGGCAAAGTTAGAGCACGGAAAAGTTGAGATTACTCAATTTTTACAAATTCACGATTTTCTCGAAGTGGGTTCAAAATGAGTTTTCTAGATTTGAATGACAAATACAAGTAAACTAGATGAGCTACTAACTGATACATTTCTTTTTTAATCATCCCAATATTGGCAAAGTTAGAGCACGGAAAAGTTGAGATTACTCAATTTTTACAAATTCACGATTTTCTCGAAAAGTGGGTTTAAAATGAGTTTTCTAGGTTTGAATGACAAATAAAAGTAAACTAGATGAGCTACTAACTGATACATTGCTTTTTGTAATCATCCCAATATTGGCAAAGTTAGAGCACGGAAAAGTTGAGATTACTCAATTTTTACAAATTCACGATTTTCTCGAAGTGGGTTCAAAATGAGTTTTCTAGATTTGAATGACAAATACAAGTAAACTAGATGAGCTACTAACTGATACATTCTTTTTGTAATCATCCCAATATTGGCAAAGTTAGAGCACGGAAAAGTTGAGATTACTCAATTTTTACAAATTCACGATTTTCTCGAAAAGTGGGTTCCAAATGAGTTTTCTAGGTTTGAATGACAAATAAAAGTAAACTCGATGAGTTGCTTACTGGTACATTGCTTTTTGTAATCATCGCAATATTGGCAAAGTTAGAGCACGGAAAAGTTGAGATTACTCAATTTTTACAAATTCACGATTTTCTCGAAGTGGGTTCAAAATGAGTTTTCTAGATTTGAATGACAAATACAAGTAAACTAGATGAGCTACTAACTGATACATTTCTTTTAAAATCATCCCAATATTGGCAAAGTTAGAGCACGGAAAAGTTGAGATTACTCAATTTTTATAAATTCACGATTTTCTCGAAAAGTGAGTTCAAAATGAGTTTTCTAGGTTTGAATGACAAATAAAAGTAAACTCGATGAGTTGCTTACTGGTACATTGCTTTTTGTAATCATCGCAATATTGGCAAAGTTAGAGCACGGAAAAGTTGAGATTACTCAATTTTTACAAATTCACGATTTTCTCGAAGTGGGTTAAAATGAGTTTTCTAGATTTGAATGACAAATAAAAGTAAACTCGATGAGTTGCTTACTGGTACATTGCTTTTTGTAATCATCGCAATATGGGCAAAGTTAGAGCACGGAAAAGTTGAGATACTCAATTTTTACAAATTCACGATTTTCTCGAAGTGGGTTCAAAATGAGTTTTCTAGATTTGAATGACAAATACAAGTAAACTAGATGAGCTACTAACTGATACATTTTCTTTTTTAATCATCCCAATATTGGCAAAGTTAGAGCACGGAAAAGTTGAGATTACTCAATTTTTACAAATTCACGATTTTCTCGAAGTGGGTTTAAAATGAGTTTTCTAGATTTGAATGACAAATACAAGTAAACTAGATGAGCTACTAACTGATACATTCCTTTTTGTAATCATCCCAATATTGGCAAAGTTAGAGCACGGAAAAGTTGAGATTACTCAATTTTTATAAATTCACGATTTTCTCGAAAAGTGAGTTCAAAATGAGTTTTCTAGGTTTGAATGACAAATAAAAGTAAACTCGATGAGTTGCTTACTGGTACATTGCTTTTTGTAATCATCGCAATTTTGGCAAAGTTAGAGCACGGAAAAGTTGAGATTACTCAATTTTTACAAATTCACGATTTTCTCGAAGTGGGTTCAAAATGAGTTTTCTAGATTTGAATGACAAATACAAGTAAACTAGATGAGCTACTTACTAATACATTTTTTTTAAAATCATCCCAATATTGGCAAAGTTAGAGCACGGAAAAGTTGAGATTACTCAATTTTTATAAATTCACGATTTTCTCGAAAAGTGAGTTCAAAATGAGTTTTCTAGGTTTGAATGACAAATAAAAGTACACTCGATGAGTTGCTTACTGGTACATTGCTTTTTGTAATCATCGCAATATTGGCAAAGTTAGAGCACGGAAAAGTTGAGATTACACAATTTTTACAAATTCACGATTTTCTCGAAAAGTGGATTCAAATTGAGTTTTCTAGGTTTGAATGACAATAAAAGTAAACTAGATGAGCTACTAACTGATACATTGCTTTTTGTAATCATCATAATATTGGCAAAGTTGAGATTAATCAATTTTTACAAATTCACGATTTTCTCGAAAAGTGGGTTCAAAATGAGTTTTCTAGGTTTGAATGACAACTACAAGTAAACTAGATGAGCTACTAACTGATACATTCCCTTTTGTAATCATCCCAATATTGGCAAAGTTAGAGCACGGAAAAGTTGAGATTACTCAATTTTTAAAAATTCACGATGAGTTTTCTAGATTTGAATGACAAATACAAGTAAACTAGATGAGCTACTAACTGATACATTTCTTTTTTAATCATCCCAATATTGGCAAAGTTAGAGCACGGAAAAGTTGAGATTACTCAATTTTTACAAATTCACGATTTTCTCGAAAAGTGGATTTAAAATGAGTTTTCTAGGTTTGAATGACAAATAAAAGTAAACTAGATGAGCTACTAACTGATACATTGCTTTTTGTAATCATCATAATATTGGCAAAGTTGAGATTACTCAATTTTTACAAATTCACGATTTTCTCGAAAAGTGGGTTCAAAATGAGTTTTCTAGGTTTGAATGACAATACAAGTAAACTAGATGAGCTACTAACTGATACATTCCTTTTTGTAATCATCCCAATATTGGCAAAGTTAGAGCACGGAAAAGTTGAGATTACTCAATTTTTACAAATTCACGATTTTCTCGAAAAGTGGGTTCCAAATGAGTTTTCTAGGTTTGAATGACAAATAAAAGTAAACTCGATGAGTTGCTTACTGGTACATTGCTTTTTGTAATCATCGCAATATTGGCAAAGTTAGAGCACGGAAAAGTTGAGATTACTCAATTTTTACAAATTCACGATTTTCTCGAAAAGTGGGTTCAAAATGAGATTTCTAGGTTTGAATGACAAATAAAAGTAAACTCGATGAGTTGCTTATTAGTACATTGCTTTTGTAATCATCGCAATATTGGCAAAGTTAGAGCACGGAAAAGTTGAGATTACTCAATTTTTACAAATTCACGATTTTCTCGAAGTGGGTTCAAAATGAGTTTTCTAGATTTGAATGACAAATAAAAGTAAACTCGATGAGTACTACTGGTACATTGCTTTTTGTAATCATCGCAATATTGGCAAAGTTAGAGCACGGAAAAGTTGAGATACTCAATTTTTACAAATTCACGATTTTCTCGAAGTGTGGTTCAAAATGAGTTTTCTAGATTTGAATGACAAATACAAGTAAACTAGATGAGCTACTAACTGATACATTTCTTTTTTAATCATCCCAATATTGGCAAAGTTAGAGCACGGAAAAGTTGAGATTACTCAATTTTTACAAATTCACGATTTTCTCGAAGTGGGTTTAAAATGAGTTTTCTAGATTTGAATGACAAATAAAAGTAAACTCGATGAGTTGCTTACTGGTACATTGCTTTTTGTAATCATCGCAATATTGGCAAAGTTAGAGCACGAAAAGTTGAGTATACTCAATTTTTACAAATTCACGATTTTCTCGAAGTGGGTTCAAAATGAGTTTTCTAGATTTGAATGACAAATACAAGTAAACTAGATGAGCTACTAACTGATACATTTCTTTTTTAATCATCCCAATATTGGCAAAGTTAGAGCACGGAAAAGTTGAGATTACTCAATTTTTATAAATTCACGATTTTCTCGAAAAGTGGGTTCCAAATGAGTTTTCTAGGTTTGAATGACAAATAAAAGTAAACTCGATGAGCTACTTACTGGTACATTGCTTTTTGTAATCATCGCAATATTGGCAAAGTTAGAGCACGGAAAAGTTGAGATTACTCAATTTTTACAAATTCACGATTTTCTCGAAAAGTGGGTTCAAAATGAGTTTTCTAGATTTGAATGACAAATACAAGTAAACTAGATGAGCTACTAACTAATACATTCCCTTTTAAAATCATCCAATATTGGCAAAGTTAGAGCACGGAAAAGTTGAGATTACTCAATTTTTATAAATTCACGATTTTCTCGAAAAGTGAGTTCAAAATGAGTTTTCTAGGTTTGAATGACAAATAAAAGTAAACTCATGAGTTGCTTACTGGTACATTGCTTTTTGTAATCATCGCAATATTGGCAAAGTTAGAGCACGGAAAAGTTGAGATTTCAATTTTTACAAATTCACGATTTTCTCGAAGTGGGTTCAAAATGAGTTTTCTAGTTTGAATGACAAATAAAAGTAAACTCGATGAGTTACTTACTGGTACATTGCTTTTGTAATCATCCCAATATGGGCAAAGTTAGAGCACGGAAAAGTTGAGAATACTCAATTTTTACAAATTCACGATTTTCTCGAAAAGTGGGTTCAAAATGAGTTTTCTAGATTTGAATGACAAATACAAGTAAACTAGATGAGCTACTAACTGATACATTTCTTATTTAATCATCCCAATATTGGCTAAGTTAGAGCACGGAAAAGTTGAGATTACTCAATTTTTACAAATTCACGATTTTCTCGAAGTGGGTTTAAAATGAGTTTTCTAGATTTGAATGACAAATACAAGTAAACTAGATGAGCTACTAACTGATACATTGCTTTTTGTAATCATCCCAATATTGGCAAAGTTAGAGCACGAAAAAGTTGAGATTACTCAATTTTTATAAATTCACGATTTTCTCGAAAAGTGAGTTCAAAATGAGTTTTCTAGGTTTGAATGACAAATAAAAGTACACTCGATGAGTTACTTACTGGTACATTGCTTTTGTAATCATCCCAATTTGGCAAAGTTAGAGCACGGAAAAGTTGAGATTACTCAATTTTTACAAATTCACGATTTTCTCGAAGTGGGTTCAAAATGAGTTTTCTAGATTTGAATGACAAATACAAGTAAACTAGATGAGCTACTTACTAATACATTTTTTTTAAAATCATCCCAATATTGGCAAAGTTAGAGCACGGAAAAGTTGAGATTACTCAATTTTTATAAATTCACGATTTTCTCGAAAAGTGAGTTCAAAATGAGTTTTCTAGGTTTGAATGACAAATAAAAGTACACTCGATGAGTTGCTTACTGGTACATTGCTTTTTGTAATCATCGCAATATTGGCAAAGTTAGAGCACGGAAAAGTTGAGATTCTCAATTTTTACAAATTCCCGATTTTCTCGAAAAGTGGATTCAAAATGAGTTTTCTAGTTTGAATGAAAATGAAAGTAAACTAGATGAGCTACTAACTGATACATTACTTTTTGTAATCATCCAAATATTGGCAAAGTTGAGATTAATCAATTTTTACAAATTCACGATTTTCTCGAAAAGTGGGTTCAAAATGAGTTTTCTAGGTTTGAATGACAAATACAAGTAAACTAGATGAGCTACTAACTGATACATTCCCTTTTGTAATCATCCCAATATTGGCAAAGTTAGAGCACGGAAAAGTTGAGATTACTCAATTTTTACAAATTCACGATTTTCTCGAAAAGTGGGTTCCAAATGAGTTTTCTAGGTTTGAATGACAAATAAAAGTAAACTCGATGAGTTACTTACTGGTACATTGCTTTTTGTAATCATCCCAATATTGGCAAAGTTAGAGCACGGAAAAGTTGAGATTACTCAATTTTTACAAATTCACGATTTTCTCGAAAAGTGGATTCAAAATGAGTTTTCTAGGTTTGAATGACTAATAAAAGTAAACTAGATGAGCTACTAACTGATACATTGCTTTTTGTAATCATCATAATATTGGCAAAGTTGAGATTAATCAATTTTTACAAATTCACGATTTTCTCGAAAAGTGGGTTCAAAATGAGTTTTCTAGGTTTGAATGACAAATACAAGTAAACTAGATGAGCTACTAACTGATACATTTCTTTTTTAATCATCCCAATATTGGCAAAGTTGGAGCACGGAAAAGTTGAGATTACTCAATTTTTACAAATTCACGATTTTCTCGAAGTGGGTTTAAAATGAGTTTTCTAGATTTGAATGACAAATACAAGTAAACTAGATGAGCTACTAACTGATACATTTTTTTTAATCATCCCAATATTGGCAAAGTTAGAGCACGGAAAAGTTGAGATTACTCATTTTTTACAAATTCACGATTTTCTCGAAAAGTGGGTTCAAAATGAGTTTTCTAGGTTTGAATGACAAATAAAAGTAAACTCGATGAGTTGCTTACTGGTACATTGCTTTTTGTAATCATCGCAATATTGGCAAAGTTAGAGCACGGAAAAGTTGAGATTACTCAATTTTTACAAATTCACGATTTTCTCGAAGTGGGTTCAAAATGAGTTTTCTAGATTTGAATGACAAATACAAGTAAACTAGATGAGCTACTAACTAATACATTTCTTTTAAAATCATCCCAATATTGGCAAAGTTAGAGCACGGAAAAATTGAGATTACTCAATTTTTATAAATTCACGATTTTCTCGAAAAGTGAGTTCAAAATGAGTTTTCTAGGTTTATATGACAAATAAAAGTAAACTCTATGAGTTGCTTACTGGTACATTGCTTTTTGTAATCATCGCAATATTGGCAAAGTTAGAGCACGGAAAAGTTGAGATTTCTCAATTTTTACAAATTCACGATTTTCTCGAAGTGGGTTTAAAATGAGTTTTCTAGATTTGAATGACAAATAAAAGTACACTCGATGAGTTGCTTACTGGTACATTGCTTTTTGTAATCATCGCAATATGGGCAAATTTAGAGCACGGAAAAGTTGAGTATACTCAATTTTTACAAATTCACGATTTTCTCGAAAAGTGGGTTCAAAATGAGTTTTCTAGATTTGAATGACAAATACAAGTAAACTAGATGAGCTACTAACTGATACATTTTCTTTTTTAATTATCCCAATATTGGCAAAGTTAGAGCACGGAAAAGTTGAGATTACTCAATTTTTATAAATTCACGATTTTCTCGAAGTGGGTTTAAAATGAGTTTTCTAGATTTGAATGACAAATACAAGTAAACTAGATGAGCTACTAACTGATACCTCCTTTTGTAATCATCCCAATATTGGCAAAGTTGGAGCACGAAAAAGTTGAGATTACTCAATTTTTATAAATTTACGATTTTCTCGAAAAGTGAGTTCAAAATGAGTTTTCTAGGTTTGAATGACAAATAAAAGTACACTCGATGAGTTGCTTACTGGTACATTGCTTTTTGTAATCATCGCAATTAGGCAAAGTTAGAGCACGGAAAAGTTGAGATTACTCAATTTTTACAAATTCACGATTTTCTCGAAGTGGGTTCAAAATGAGTTTTCTAGATTTGAATGACAAATACAAGTAAACTAGATGAGCTACTTACTAATACATTTTTTTAAAATCATTCCAATATTGGCAAAGTTAGAGCACGGAAAAGTTGAGATTTCTCAATTTTTATAAATTCACGATTTTCTCGAAAAGTGAGTTCAAAATGAGTTTTCTAGGTTTGAATGACAAATAAAAGTACACTCGATGAGTTGCTTACTGGTACATTGCTTTTTGTAATCATCGCAATATTGGCAAAGTTAGAGCACGGAAAAGTTGAGATTTCTCAATTTTTACAAATTCACGATTTTCTCGAAAAGTGGATTCAAAATGAGTTTTCTAGGTTTGAATGACTAATAAAAGTAAACTAGATGAGCCACTAACTGATACATTGCTTTTTGTAATCATCATAATATTGGCAAAGTTGAGATTAATCAATTTTTACAAATTCATGATTTTCTCGAAAAGTGGGTTCAAAATGAGTTTTCTAGGTTTGAATGACAACTACAAGTAAACTAGATGAGCTACTAACTGATACCTTCCCTTTTGTAATCATCCCAATATTGGCAAAGTTGGAGCACGGAAAAGTTGAGATTACTCAATTTTTACAAATTCACGATTTTCTCGAAGTGGGCTTAAAATGAGTTTTCTAGATTTGAATGACAAGTACAAGTAAACTAGATAAGCCACTAACTGATACATTTCATTTTTTAATCATCCCAATATTGACAAAGTTAGAGCACGGAAAAGTTGAGATTACTCAATTTTTACAAATTCACGATTTTCTCGAAAAGTGGATTAAAATGAGTTTTCTAGGTTTGAATGACTAATAAAAGTAAACTAATGAGCTACTAACTGATTCTTTCCTTTTGTAATCATCATAATATTGGCAAAGTTGAGATTACTCAATTTTTACAAATTCACGATTTTCTCGAAAAGTGGGTTCAAAATGAGTTTTCTAGGTTTGAATGACAACTACAAGTAAACTAGATGAGCTACTAACTGATACCTTCCTTTTTGTAATCATCCCAATATTGGCAAAGTTGGAGCACGAAAAAGTTGAGATTACTCAATTTTTATAAATTCACGATTTTCTCGAAAAGTGGGTTCCAAATGAGTTTTCTAGGTTTGAATGACAAATAAAAGTAAACTCGATGAGTTGCTTAATGGTACATTGCTTTTTGTAATCATCGCAATATTGGCAAAGTTAGAGCACGGAAAAGTTGAGATTACTCAATTTTTACAAATTCACGATTTTCTCGAAAAGTGGGTTCCAAATGAGTTTTCTAGGTTTGAATGACAAATAAAAGTAAACTCGATGAGTTGCTTACTGGTACATTGCTTTTGTAATCATCGCAATATTGGCAAAGTTAGAGCACGGAAAAGTTGAGATTACTCAATTTTTACAAATTCACGATTTTCTCGAAGTGGGTTTAAAATGAGTTTTCTAGATTTGAATGACAAATAAAAGTACACTCGATGAGTTGCTTACTGGTATATTGCTTTTTGTAATCATCGCAATATGGGCAAATTTAGAGCACGAAAAAGTTGAGTATACTCAATTTTTACAAATTCACGATTTTCTCGAAGTGGGTTCAAAATGAGTTTTCTAGATTTGAATGACAAATACAAGTAAACTAGATGAGCTGCTAACTGATACATTTTCTTTTTTGATTATCCCAATATTGGCAAAGTTAAAGCACGGAAAAGTTGAGATTACTCAATTTTTACAAATTAACGATTTTCTCGAAGTGGGTTTAAAATGAGTTTTCTAGATTTGAATGACAAATAAAAGTACACTCGATGAGTTGCTTACTGGTACATTGCTTTTTGTAATCATCGCAATATGGGCAAATTTAGAGCACGAAAAAGTTGAGTATACTCAATTTTTACAAATTCACGATTTTCTCGAAGTGGGTTCAAAATGAGTTTTCTAGATTTGAATGACAAATACAAGTAAACTAGATGAGCTGCTAACTGATACATTTTCTTTTTTAATCATCCCAATATTGGCAAAGTTAGAGCACGGAAAAGTTGAGATTACTCAATTTTTATAAGATCACGATTTTCTCGAAAAGTGGATTTAAAATGAGTTTTCTAGGTTTGAATGACATATACAAGTAAACTAGATGAGCTACTAACTGATTCATTGCTTTTTGTAATCATCATAATATTGGCAAAGTTGAGATTACTCAATTTTTACAAATTCACGATTTTCTTGAAAAGTGGGTTCAAAATGAGTTTTCTAGGTTTGAATGGCAACTACAAGTAAACTAGATGAGCTACTAACTGATACCTTCCTTTTTGTAATCATTCCAATATTGGCAAAGTTGGAGCATGAAAAAGTTGAGATTACTCAATTTTTATAAATTCACGATTTTCTCGAAAAGTGGGTTCCAAATGAGTTTTCTAGGTTTGAATGACAAATAAAAGTAAACTCGATGAGTTGCTTACTGCTACATTGCTATTTGTAATCATCCCAATATTGGCAAAGTTAGAGCACGGAAAAGTTGAGATTACTCAATTTTTATAAATTCACGATTTTCTCGAAAAGTGAGCTCAAAATGAGTTTTCTAGGTTTGAATGACAAATAAAAGAACACTCGATGAGTTGCTTACTGGTACATTGCTTTTTGTAATCATCGCAATATTGGCAAAGTTAGAGCACGGAAAAGTTGAGATTTCTCAATTTTTACAAATTCACGATTTTCTCGAAAAGTGGATTCAAAATGAGTTTTCTAGGTTTGAATGACTAATAAAAGTAAACTAGATGAGCCACTAACTGAAACATTGCTTTTTGTAATCATCATAATATTGGCATAGTTGAGATTAATTAATTTTTACAAATTCATGATTTTCTCAAAAAGTGGGTTCAAAATGAGTTTTCTAGGTTTGAATGACAACTACAAGTAAACTAGATGAGCTACTAACTGATACCTTCCCTTTTGTAATCATCCCAATATTGGCAAAGTTGGAGCACGGAATAGTTGAGATTACTCAATTTTTACAAATTCACGATTTTCTCGAAGTGGGTTCAAAATGAGTTTTCTAGATTTGAATGACAAATACAAGTAAACTAGATGAGCTACTAACTAATACATTTCTATTAAAATCATCCCAATATTGGCAAAGTTAGAGCACGGAAAAGTTGAGATTTCTCAATTTTTATAAATTCACGATTTTCTCGAAAAGTGAGTTCAAAATGAGTTTTCTAGGTTTATATGACAAATAAAGTAAACTCTATGAGTTGCTTACTGGTACATTGCTTTTTGTAATCATCGCAATATTGGCAAAGTTAGAGCACGGAAAAGTTGAGATTTCTCAATTTTTACAAATTCACGATTTTCTCGAAGTGGGTTTAAAATGAGTTTTCTAGATTTGAATGACAAATAAAAGTACACTCGATGAGTTGCTTACTGGTACATTGCTTTTTGTAATCATCGCAATATGGGCAAATTTAGAGCACGGAAAAGTTGAGTATACTCAATTTTTACAAATTCACGATTTTCTCGAAAAGTGGACTCAAAATGAGTTTTCTAGGTTTGAATGACAAATAAAAGTAAACTAGATGAGCTACTAACTGATACATTGCTTTTTGTAATCATCCCAATGTTGGCAAAGTTGAGATTAATCAATTTTTACAAATTCACGATTTTCTCGAAAAGTGGGTTCAAAATGAGATTTCTAGATTTGACTGACAAATACAAGTAAACTAGATGAGCTATTAACAAATTCACGATTTTCTCGAAAAGTGGGTTTAAAATGAGTTTTCTAGATTTGAATGACTAATACAAGTAAAGTAGATGAGCTACTAACTGATACAATGTTTTTTGTAATCATCCCAATACTGGCAAAGTTGAGATTACTCAAGTTTTACAAATTCACGATTTTCTCGAAAAGTGGGTTCAAAATGAGTTTTCTAGGTTTGAATGACAAATAAAAGTAAACTCGATGAGTTACTTACTGGTACATTGCTTTTTGTAATCATCGCAATATTGGCAAAGTTAGAGCACGGAAAAGTTGAGATTAATAAAATTTTTACAAATTGACGATTTTTTTGAAAAGTGGATTCAAAATGAGTTTTCTAGGTTTGAATGACAAATACAAGTAAACTAGATGAGCTATTAACAAATTCACGATTTTCTCGAAAAATGGGTTTAAAATGAGTTTTCTAGATTTGAATGACAAATACAAGTAAACTCGATGAGTTACTTACTGGTACATTGCTTTTTGTAATCATCGCAATATTGGCAAAATTAGAGCACGGAAAAGTTGGGATTACTAAATTTTTACAAATTCACGATTTTCTCGAAAAGTGGGTTCAAAATGAGTTAGTTTTCTAGATTTGAATGACAAATGAAAGTAAACTAGGTGAGCTACTAACTGATACATTCCCTTTTGTAATCATCCCAATATGGGCAAATTTAGAGCACGGAAAAGTTAAAAATACTCAATTTTTACAAATTCACGATCTTCTCGAAATGTGGGTTCAAAATGAGTTTTCTAGGTTTGAATGACAAATGAAAGTAAACTGGATGAGCTGCTAACTGATACATCGCTCTTTGTGATCGTCCCAATATTGGCAAAGTTGAGATTAATCAATTGTTACAAATTCACGATTTTCTCGAAAAGTGGGTTCAAAATGAGTTTTCTAGGTTTGAATGACAAATACAAGTAAACTAGATGAGCTACTTACTGATACATTGCTTTTTGTGATCGTCCCAATATTGGCAAAGTTAGAGCACGGAAAAGTTGAGATTACTCAATTTTTACAAATTCACGATTTTCTCGAAAAGTGGGTTTAGAATGAGTTTTCTAGATTTGAATGACAAATACAAGTAAGCTAGATGAACTATTAACAAACTCACGATTTTCTCGAAAAGTGGGTTCAAAATGAGTTTTCTAGGTTTGAATGACAAATGAAAGTAAACTAGATGAGCTAGTTACTGATACATTGCTCTTTGTGATCGTCCCAATATTGGCAAAGTTGAGATTAATCAATTTTTACAAATTCACGATTTTCTCGAAAAGTGGGTTCAAAATGAGTTTTCTAGATTTGACTGACAAATACAAGTAAACTCGATGAGTTACTTACTGGTACATTGCTTTTTGTAATCATCGCAATATTGGCAAAATTATAGCACGGAAAAGTTGGGATTACTAAATTTTTACAAATTCACGATTTTCTCGAAAAGTGGGTTCAAAATGAGTTAGTTTTCTAGATTTGAATGACAAATGAAAGTAAACTAGGTGAGCTACTAAATGATACATTCCCTTTTGTAATCATCCCAATATGGGCAAATTTAGAGCACGGAAAAGTTAAAAATACTCAATTTTTACAAATTCACGATCTTCTCGAAAAGTGGGTTCAAAATGAGTTTTCTAGGTTTGAATGACAAATGAAAGTAAACTGGATGAGCTACTAACTGATACATTGCTCTTTGTGATCGTCCCAATATTGGCAAAGTTGAGATTAATCATATTTACAATTTCACGATTTTCTCGAAAAGTGGGTTCAAAATGAGTTTTCTAGATTTGACTGACAAATACAAGTAAACTAGATGAGTTATTAACAAATTCACGAATTGGGTTTAAAATGAGTTTTCTAGATTTGAATGACAAATACAAGTAAACTCGATGAGTTACTTACTGGTACATTGCTTTTTGTAATCATCGCAATATTGGCAAAGTTAGAGCACGGAAAAGTTGAGATTACTCAATTTATACAAATTCACGATTTTCTCGAAAAGTGGATTCAAAATGAGTTTCCTGGGTTTGAATGACAAATAAAAGTAAACTAGATGAGCTAGTTACTGATACATTGCTCTTTGTGATCGTCCCAATATTGGCAAAGTTGAGATTAATCAATTTTTACAAATTCACGATTTTCTCGAAAAGTGGGTTCAAAATGAGTTTTCTAGATTTGACTGACAAATACAAGTAAACTCGATGAGTTACTTACTGGTACATTGCTTTTTGTAATCATCGCAATATTGGCAAAATTATAGCACGGAAAAGTTGGGATTACTAAATTTTTACAAATTCACGATTTTCACGAAAAGTGGGTTTAAAATGAGTTAGTTTTCTAGATTTGAATGACAAATGAAAGTAAACTAGGTGAGCTACTAACTGATACATTCCCTTTTGTAATCATCCCAATATGGGCAAATTTAGAGCACGGAAAAGTTAAAAATACTCAATTTTACAAATTCACGATCTTCTCGAAAAGTGGGTTCAAAATGAGTTTTCTAGGTTTGAATGACAAATGAAAGTAAACTGGATGAGCTACTAACTGATACATTGCTCTTTGTGATCGTCCCAATATTGGCAAAGTTGAGATTAATCATATTTACAAATTCACGATTTTCTCGAAAAGTGGGTTCAAAATGAGTTTTCTAGATTTGACTGACAAATACAAGTAAACTAGATGAGTTACTTACTGGTACATTGCTTTTTGTCATCATCGCAATATTGGCAAAGTTAGAGCACGGAAAAGTTGAGATTACTCAATTTTTACAAATTCACGATTTTCTCGAAAATTGGATTCAAAATGAGTTTTCTAGGTTTGTGGGTTCAAAATGAGTTAGTTTTCTAGATTTGAATGACAAATACAAGTAAACTAGATGAGCTACTTACTGATATATTGCTTTTTGTAATCGTCCCAATATTGGCAAAGTTAGAGCACGGACAACTTGAGATAACTCAATTTTTACAAATTCACGATTTTCTCGAAAAGTGGATTTAAAATGAGTTTTTTAGGTTTGAATGACAAATACAAGTAAAATAGATGAGCTACTTACTGATACATTGCTTTTTGTGATCGTCCCAATATTGGCAAAGTTGGAGCACGAAAAAGTTGAGATTACTCAATTTTTACAAATTCACGATTTTCTCGAAAAGTGGGTTCAAAATGAGTTAGTTTTCTAGATTTGAATGACAAATAAAAGTAAACTCGATGAGTTACTTACTGGTACATTGCTTTTTGTAATCATCGCAATATTGGCAAAGTTAGAGAACGGAAAAGTTGAGATTACTCAATTTTTACAAATTCACGATTTTCTCGAAAAGTGGATTCAAAATGAGTTTTCTAGGTTCGAATGACAAATAAGAGTAAGCTAGATGAGCTATTAACTGATACATTGCTTTTTGTAATCATCCCAATGTTGGCAAAGTTGAGATTAATCAATTTTTACAAATTCACGATTTTTTCGAAAAGTGGGTTCAAAATGAGTTTTCTAGATTTCAATGACAAATAAAAGTAAACTAGATGAGCTATTAACAAATTCACGATTTTCTCGAAAAGTGGGTTTAAAATGAGTTTTCTAGATTTGAATGACAAATACAAGTAAACTCGATGAGTTACTTACTGGTACATTGCTTTTTGTAATCATCGCAATATTGGCAAAGTTAGAGCACGGAAAAGTTGAGATTACTCAATTTATACAAATTCACGATTTTCTCGAAAAGTGGATTCAAAATGAGTTTCCTGGGTTTGAATGACAAATAAAAGTAAACTAGATGAGCTACTAACTGATACATTGCTTTTTGCAATCATCCCAATATTGGCAAAGTTAAGATTACTCAATTTTTACAAATTCACGATTTTCTCGAAAAGTGGGTTCAAAGTGAGTTTTCTAGGTTTGAATGACAAATAAAAGTAAACTCGATGAGTTACTTACTGGTACATTGCTTTTTGTAATCATCGCAATATTGGCAAAGTTAGAGCACGGAAAAGTTGAGATTACTCAATTTATACAAATTCACGATTTTCTCGAAAAGTGGATTCAAAATGAGTTTTCTAGGTTTGAATGACAAATAAAAGTAAACTCGATGAGTTACTTACTGGTACATTGCTTTTTGTAATCATCGCAATATTGGCAAAGTTAGAGAACGGAAAAGTTGAGATTACTCAATTTTTACAAATTCACGATTTTCTCGAAAAGTGGATTCAAAATGAGTTTTCTAGGTTCGAATGACAAATAAGAGTAAGCTAGATGAGCTATTAACTGATACATTGCTTTTTGTAATCATCCCAATGTTGGCAAAGTTGAGATTAATCAATTTTTACAAATTCACGATTTTTTCGAAAAGTGGGTTCAAAATGAGTTTTCTAGATTTCAATGACAAATAAAAGTAAACTAGATGAGCTATTAACAAATTCACGATTTTCTCGAAAAGTGGGTTCAAAATGAGTTTTCTAGATTTGAATGACAAATACAAGTAAACTAGATGAGCTATTAACAAATTCACGACTTTCTCAAAAAATGGGTTTAAAATGAGTTTTCTAGATTTGAATGACAAATACAAGTAAACTCGATGAGTTACTTACTGGTACATTGCTTTTTGTAATCATCGCAATATTGGCAAAGTTAGAGCACGGAAAAGTTGGGATTACTAAATTTTAACAAATTCACGATTTTCTCAAAAAGTGGGTTCAAAATGAGTTAGTTTTCTAGATTTGAATGACAAATGAAAGTAAACTAGGTGAGCTACTTACTGATACATTCCCTTTTGTAATCATCCCAATATGGGCAAATTTAGAGCACGGAAAAGTTAAAAATACTCAATTTTTACAAATTCACGATCTTCTCGAAAAGTGGGTTCAAAATGAGTTTTCTAGGTTTAAATGACAAATGAAAGTAAACTGGATGAGCTAATAACTGATACATTGCTCTTTGTGATCGTCTCAATATTGGCAAAGTTGAAATTAATCAATTGTTACAAATTCACGATTTTCTCGAAAAGTGGGTTCAAAATGAGTTTTCTAGGTTTGAATGACAAATACAAGTAAACTAGATGAGCTACTTACTGATACATTGCTTTTTGTGATCGTCCCAATATTGGGAAATTTAGAGCACGGAAAAGTTGAGATTACTCAATTTTTACAAATTCACGATTTTCTCGAAAAGTGGGTTTAGAATGAGTTTTCTAGATTTGAATGACAAAAACAAGTAAACTAGATGAACTATTAACAAACTCACGATTTTCTCGAAAAGTGGGTTCAAAATGAGTTTTCTAGGTTTGTATGACAAATGCAAGTAAACTAGATGAGCTAGTTACTGATACATTGCTTTTTGTGATCGTCCCAATATTGGCAAAGTTAGAGCACGGAAAAGTTGAGATTACTCAATTTTTACAAATTCACGATTTTCTCGAAAAGTGGATTTAAAATGAGTTTTCTAGGTTTGAATGACTAATAAAAGTAAACTAGCTGAGCTACTAACTGATACATTGCTCTTTGTAATCATCCCAATATTGGCAAAGTTGATATTAATCAATTTTTACAAATTTACGATTTTCTCGAAAAGTGGGTTCAAAATGATTTTTCTATGTTTGAATGACAAATACAAGTAAACGCGATGAGCTACTAACTGATACACTGCTCTTTGTAATCATCGCAATATTGACAAAGTTAGAGCACGAAAAAGTTGAGATTACTCAATTTTTAAAAATTCACGATTTTCTCGAAAAGTGGATTCAAAATAAGTTTTCTAGGTTTGAATGACTAATACAAGTAAACTAGATGAGCTTTAAACAAATTGACGATTTTCTCGAAAAGTGGGTTCAAAATGAGTTTTTTAGGTTTGAATGACAAATAAAAGTAAGTTCAATGAGTTACTTACAGGTTCATTGCTTTTTGCAATCATCCCAATATTGGCAAAGTTAGAGCACGGAAAAGTTGAAATTACTCAATTTTTACAAATTCACGATTTTCTCAAAGTTTCTAGGTTTGAATGACTAATAAGAGTAAGCTAGATGAGCTACTAACTGATACATTGCTTTTTGTAATCATCCCAATATTGGCAAAGTTGAGATTAATAAAATTTTTGCAAATTCACGATTTTTTTGAAAAGTGGGTTCAAAATGAGTTTTCTAGGTTTGAATGACAAATAAAAGTAAACTAGACATGCTATTAACAAATTCACGATTTTCTCGAAAAATGGGTTCAAAATGAGTTTTCTAGATTTGAATGATAAAGACAAGTAAACTCGATGAGTTACTTACCGGTACATTGTTTTTTGTAATCATCGCAATATTGGCAAAGTTAGAGCACGGAAAAGTTGAGATTACTAAATTTTTACAAATTCACGATTTTGTCGAAAAGTGGCTTCAAAATGAATTAGTTTTCTAGATTTGAATGACAAATGAAAGTAAACTAGGTGAGCTACTAACTGATACCTTCCCTTTTGTAATCATCCCAATATTGGCAAAGTTAGAGCACGGAAAAGTTGAGAATACTCAATTTTTACAAATTCACGATTTTCTCGAAAAGTGGATTCAAGATGAGTTTTCTAGGTTTGAATGACAAATGAAAGTAAACTCGATGAGCTACTTACTGATACATTACTTTTTGTAATCATCCCAATATTGGCAAAGTTAGAGAACGGAAAAGTTAAAATTACTACATTTTTACAAATTCACGATTTTCTCGAAAAGTGGGTTCAAAACGAGTTTTCTAGATTTCAATGACAAATACAAGTAAACTAGATGAGCAACTAACTGATACCTTCCCTTTTGTAATCATCCCAATATTGCCAAAGTTAGAGCACGGAAAATTAAAGATGACTTAAGTTTTACAAATTCACGATTTTCTCGAAGAGTGGGTTCAAAATGAGTTTTCTAGGTTTGAATGACGGATGAAAGTAGACTCGATGAGTTACTTACTGATATGTTGCTTTTTGTAATCATCCCAATATTGGCAAAGTTAGAGCACGAAAAAGATAAGATTACTCAATTTTTACAAATTCACGATTTTCTCGAATAGTGGGTTCAAAATGAGTTTTCTAGGTTTGAATGACAAATGAAAGTAAACTCGATGAGCTACTTACTGATACATTGCTTTTTGTAATCATCCCAATATTGGCAAAGTTAGAGCACGGAAAAGTTAAGATTACTCAATTTTTACAAATTCACGATTTTCTCGAAAAGTGGGTTCAAGATGAGTTTTCTAGGTTTGAATGACAAATGAAAGTAAACTCGATGAGCTACTTACTGATACATTACTTTTTGTAATCATCCCAATATTGGCAAAGTTAGAGCACGGAAAAGTTAAGATTACTACATTTTTACAAATTCACGATTTTCTCGAAAAGTGGGTTCAAAATGATTTTTTTAGGTTTGAATGACGGATGAAAGTAGACTCGATGAGTTACTTACTGATATATTGCTTTTTGTAATCATCCCAATATTGGCAAAGTTAGAGCACGGAAAAAATAAGATTACTCAATTTTTACAAATTGACGCTGTTCTCGAAAAGTGGGTTCAAAATGAGTTTTCTAGGTTTGAATGACATATGAAAGTAAACTCGATGAGCTACTTACTGATACATTGCTTTTTGTAATCATCCCAATATTGGCAAAGTTAGAGCACGGAAAAGTTGAGATTACTCAATTTCTACAAATTCACGATTTTCTCGAAAAGTGGGTTCAAAATGAGTTTTCTAGATTTCAATGACAAATACAAGTAAACTAGATGAGCAACTAACTGATAGCTTCCCTTTTGTAATCATCCCAATATTGGCAAAGTAAGAGCACGGAAAAGTTGAGATTACTCAATTTCTAAAAATTCACGATTTTCTCGAAAAGTGGGTTCAAAATGAGTTTTCTAGATTTCAATGACAAATACAAGTAAACTAGATGAGCAACTAACTGATAGCTTCCCTTTTGTAATCATCCCAATATTGCCAAAGTTAGAGCACGGAAAACTAAAGATGACTTAAGTTTTACAAATTCACGATTTTCTCGAAAAGTGGGTTCAAGATGAGTTTTCTAGGTTTGAATGACAAATGAAAGTAAACTCGATGAGCTACTTACTGATACATTACTTTTTGTAATCATCCCAATATTGGCAAAGTTAGAGCACGGAAAAGTTGAGATTACTCAATTTTTACAAATTCACGATTTTC